>BMAO01009235.1:0-235775 GCA_019973975.1 Trichonephila clavata | reverse complement strand
CTCAATGTTTTCAACCAAAACGAAAGCAGAATTTTTAGACTCTGCTAGAGAAGTGAATACCGTAGGCAAGTATATATATATAAAAAAATTCTCAACTTTTTTTTTTTTTTTTTTTTTTTTTTTTTTTTTTTTGCGGTACACTTTTAACAATTTCAAAAACTGGCGACACATTAACAATAAAAGAATTTTACAAGAATTTTACTAATCTATAATACACTATATAAAATAGTTTACGATAATAATTTTCAATGTTAAATAAAATAGTTTACGATAATAATTTTCAATGTTAAATAAAATAGTTTACGATAATAATTTTCAATGTTAAATAAAATAGTTTACGATAATAATTTTCAATGTTAAATAAAATAGTATATACGACAAAGACAACAAAATGTTTATTGAGTAATTGGTTTACAAATTAATTACAAGAATACATTTTATGCGAAATTTGAGCTTGGTGGTTTTTGAAAATTGGTTTCATGTTTGGGCGTGAAAATACTAGTGCCCCTCTCATTTCATTATCTACATTTAAAAGTCTCGATCTATTTTTTTTTCAATATTTTATTTATTAATGCTGAAAATCCAAATTCAGTCAAATCAGAAGTAGAAAATTATAACCATATTTTTAAAGTTTTTTTTGGTTATTATGAGATAATCACCTCTAATTTTAATCCAAAATTAATTAATTAACTCTTTCGAATGTTTTGATATTAAATCTCAATTATAACAAAGCGAAATTGGTTTTTCCTCTACAGTCAAACTTAATTCATGTATAGATGTATCCGTACACAAATGGATTACAAACTCAATCTCTCTCTCTCTCTCTCTCTCTAATATCTTTATATCAATCTATCCACGAAAGGTTAAGTTAAATATAACATGAAAACCCTTGGTTTATTTCTATAAAACGGCCCGAGAATGATTCAGTTCTGTGTTTCATTTTTTTTTTCAGAATATAATTAATAATTTTGAAAAAAAATTGGTGGCACACAAAAGTGTCGCGACACAGTGGTTGAGAGTCACTGCAGTAGACGAAAAAATAATATACAGCTCTGTATTATTTCTCACAATATTCACTTCTCCAGTATGCTCTCAAAATACTCGTTTTAAATTAATTGAGAAATAATGCAAATACCATCTGTACTGACGACGCTACCTAACACTACAATTAACTTCCACTCTATAATAACAAATAACAGCTTTGTTTACGAGGGCTGGTTTTTAAGTAAGGTCCGTTTGTTTCTTAAAAAATAACAATATTTTGTTTCAAAAAAACCTTTATTTTAGGATTGTACATACTTTTACCTATTTTTCTACATAGTTGCCGAGTTTATTAATGCACTTGACATACCTTAGAACTAAGTTTTGAAAATCCTCTTCAAAGAAGTCTCCCGCCTGGTCGGACAGCCAAGAGTTCACGGCCACTTTCACTTCGTTGTCACTGAAGAGCTTCCTACCAAGACTGTTTGAGGCACCGGAAAAGGTGAAAATCGCCGGGAGCGAGGTTGGAGCTGTATGGTGTATGCTCAGAAAACCTCCCAGCCAAAAGATTCGATTAAGTCCCGAGTCGTTCGAGAAGTGTGGGGCTTGCATTGTCGTGGAGGAGCAAAACACCTTTTGACTGCATGAGAGTTGCGCAGTAGGCATCAGGCGGCAGACTTCTTAGAAGAGGATTTTCAAAACTTCGTTCTAAGGTATGACAAGTGCATTAATAAACTCGGTCAACTATGTACAAAAATAGGCAAAAGTATGTACAATCCTAAAATAAAGGTTTTTTGAAACAAAACATTGTTGTTATTTTTTAAAAAACAAACGGACCTTACTTAAAAAACAGCCCTCGTACATTTTCTAACTACTCACACCTTATTCATTACTAACTACTCGTATATCTCACTCCTTATACATAACCTCCTCTCTCTGTCATATCATACACACAACACTCCACTACCGGAGATACACTAACACAATGCCACTGTTGAAGCAGCGCCATCTATAATTTTAACACCATCATTCCTTAAGATAATCTACAGGAAAGATTAAACCTGCAACGTATGCCTTTTACTACAGAACTATTGCTTTTATACTTATACTTATACTTATACTGTTGACGTGGTTACGATCCCGGGCTCATGACCTGCGTGTCATGAGTTCGGACCCTGGTACTACTTAAGACTCACCGTTCAGAAGGGCTGATGTATGCTAAATCTGTCAAGGCCCAAAGTCCTCCTTTGGTGGGATGTGGGAGTTCAGAAAGAGGGTTCCAGCCCAGGTATCATCCTCATCACTTGACCCTGGCTCAAAATTACGAGGTCTGTCACTAATAGTTGCTTTATAGTGCGTCGTGCAAAAACACTCATTTGATTCTATATGACTCGCTATATTTTTACAATGATCACAAGCTACTCATATAACACTGGCAGTTACGCAAACACTATAAATGTAGTCTTGTTATTTAATCGACCATATTTAAAAAAATTTTCTTTTATAATCTATTCTTAATATTAAAAACAATTCAATATTTATTTTAAGATTGATAATAAGAAGCACAACACAAGATGATAAATTGTTGTAAAACACACAAATTAATTTTAAGATTTGCGCTTGAACTTGAAAAACGATATAGAGCAAACCACTTTTATATAAAAATGCTTTTAGTTCCTTAATAAAACTTCTTATCAACACTATTTCGTACGTAAAGCATAAAATAATTGGCTATCGATTTTGATGTTACATTTGTGCATGTGTATAATAAAGCATTTCCAGATTTTTCTAAATCTCAAATTGTGTTTGCTTCTCTATGAGCATTCATTCCAAGCAAATTAAAATAGTTTTCTAACGATTTTTTTCAGCCTTCCTTTTCTCTGAATAATATAAATTCTTATCCATAACTATTAAATAGGATTATGAGTTCTTTTCCTGTAACTTTTTAAAGGATATTGTTTCCGGGAAGTTTATTAATTTTTTGTATTTCACGCAGCGTAAACAAATACAATAGTTTTTTTTTTCTTCATATGTAAGAAACAACATGTTTCGCAACTTACTTCCTCTATCAAATTATATGTTTTACTATACGAAATAAAAGCGTAGATCGAGAAATCATGCTTTATAGAAATTAAAATCTCTGTACATAAAAAGCTCATTAAAATAAAAAAATAGTCTCTGTTTTTCTGTAATTTGACTGCGTATGAGGAAAATATGCTTCATTTTACTAAATATGGGTTTCTCATTCTATTTCTAGCAGGAAAATACTTGAAATTATTATTAAAATAAACAACTTAGGAAAATATGCAATAAATTTTAACATTCATTTTTTGAATTTAAAGATGGTGCAAGAGCAGTTTTCGAATCATCTTGTTTATTTTATTATATATAAATATATATATACTGATAACTATCACAAACATGTAGTAACAGGCAATTTAAATATAATCAAGGACAGAATTTTAAAAGATATCATGAGTAAAGGCACTAGTTGAAGATTAACAATTTCTAACAACAATACCGTTAAAAAACAAATTAATAATGATATAAATAATTTTATTACTAAATTTGCAGTTAAATATGGTTTGCCTTTAGAGGCATTTGATGAACTTAAGTACAATATTTTAAAAGACCTGATGAAATTTAACTATCGTTCTAAATCAGTACTTACTTATAAAGATGTAAAACAGAAAATTTATGATTTACAAAAGAATTTTATCATTTTTACATAGATAAAGTGCCTGGTAATTATGCTATAATTTGTAAATATTTTTATAATAATATGATTAGTGAACACTTTTTAAACAATGAATCTTTTAAAAGATTGGATTTGTCAGATAAAGAAATTACTAATCGAATTACTCATATATGTAGAAAATTGGGTGTTTCCATTCATAAGATTAAGTTTCCGTGTATATTTTTAACACCTAAATTTCATAAAAATCCTGTTAAATTTGGAACAGTAACAAATGGTTTTAAAACTTATATCACTGCTGCAGGTAAAATGCTTCATAATATTATACAAGAATTCATCAATAAGCAATGTAATAAAGCTATAATTAAAAATAGTAAGGAAATTATAGATTTTTTTAAAAATAAAAATATTTATTCAGTTTATAGTTATCACTTTGAAGATCTTTTTAATTCCATTAATATCAATGATATAATTAGGGTAATTTTAGATAATCATAGAAATTATAACCTTAATATTAATTTACAAAAACTTAGAACTCTAATAAATTTAGTCTTAAAAGAAAACTACATTAATTTTAATGGTTCTCTGTACAAACAAACCAAAGGTTTGCCTCAAGGTGGCCCTGCTAGCAATAGTTTGGCTAATTTATATTTACTTTTTTTACGAAAATAATAATATTATTAATAATGATTATTACATATTTAGATACATAGATGATCTAATTATTTTTGGTAAAAATAATAATTTTAACCCCAATATTAATTTTTATCCGGAATATTTAAAGCTAATTAAAATTAATAGTAATCCAATTAAAACTAATTACTTGGATGTATCATTGTGTATTAAGGATTATAAATTACATAGCAATATTTATGATAAAATAGATTATCTTAATTTTAACATTCTTAAAATGCCTTACTGGAATTCCAACCTATCTATATCTATATATAGAAATATTATTTTCAATTATATTTATCGTAATAACGTAGTAGTTAGTGATAAATTTAATATATATTTAAATCTTAATAACTTTATTAAAAATTGTATGGAACACAGATACCCTCCTAAATTTATAAAAATTTACCTAATACTTAAATAAAAAAAGTTATTAGTTGTACAGTTTATAGATAGATGGCGCCTCTAGCTAAGTAAATTAACAATATTACATTTTCTTAAAAATTAATTGTATATGTCTGGGTGGTACTCTTATTTTCTATAAATTTTAAAATAAAATATAGAGTTTTTAAATGTGTATATATAGTATTAATGCTATTTTATCAAAACTTAATAATTTTATGCGATACTGTTATTGTCCATATCCGGGGAATATGAGTCACGGGGTAAGTCTTTATCTAATAGTTTAACTTTGATTTTAAATATTTTAGTAATTATTACAGGCTATAATATTATCGTTTTACATTAATTGATTATGGTTTGCTTTCCCTATATCCCAGAATATTGGCAAATTCAGGTGAAGGTTGGCTGGCCGAAAAACATTGTTTAAACCTGCATTCCTGGTTCCTAAGGCTAGGAGTTTGCTCTAGTACTACTTCTGTGGCTAAATCTATTCTATCATGACTATAGTTATCTTTGGTATATAACTATTTTTTGTATATATTTTTGTAATATATATATATATATATATATATATATATATATACTTTGCAGGAGTTTTATTGTATTTTTATTAGGAAAGAAAAACCACAATTTTGTAAGAAATGGTAAAGAAAAGGATTGTGTACAGTCCACTTTTTTTTACACAGTAGATACGTTACTTAGAAAACCTCTTCAAAAAAGAATCGTATAAGAAAATACATACACTTGCCTCCAAAAGTCTGCATTCAGGCGATCATCTTTCATATCCATCTAAAAATCTCTAATTAAATGAAGATTTTCTGAATCAATGCACTTTTTTTATTCATCTAACATCGTAAATTCAAATAGTATAAGCAACAATCACCTGAATATTACATAAAATAATACAAATATTTATAATTTCAGAACGACACAATTCATGTGCGTCAAAAGTCTGCGTACACTGGAAAAAACCTTTTAAATAATGGATTGTAACTAAAAGTTAATACTTTTTAAACTATTCCGTTCTTTCTATAACTCTCTCATCAAATTTGGCAGGGATTTAGCTAGCTAGTTGTCTCATTTGTGGATATTTTGTTCCATTCTTCTACTATGACAGATTTGAGCATTTTCTTGGATGTTATTGCGTTTTCACTGATTATTCACTCGGGTAAATCCCATAAATGCTGTTTTGTGCTTAGGTCAGGGGACTAGGATGGTCTACGGGTTTGGTTCAGGACATGTCAGAACAGCCAAGGCTTCACAATGGGAGTCATTTGCTCGGTATCTTTGTGCCCCTGAAAGTAAAAATCATCACTCACCGCAAGTTTCTCGGCACTTCCACGTGATATTTTACTTCAATAAGTTAAAGTAATCAATTTTGTACATTGTTGGTTCAATAAATTCCAGATTACTAGCCGAAAGGCTTCCAATGCACCCCCATACATTATGCCTCCTTTGCCATGTTTGATAGTCGAAAAAGGATTCTCTTTCTTAAGATCTGTCCAGGAATTTTTTTCAGGCATATTTTTGTTCTTTTTGATGCCAAATTATAAAAAGATACTTTCAATTGAATATATTACGTTTTTCGAATAATTATGTGTCCTATTTAGATCTTTTTTTGCAAAGGTTAGTTCTTTTCACTCGAGAGATGAATGCAACTCGGCCATGATAGTCAACCTTTTTCAGTTCCCTTCGAATGTGGTTCAAGTCCCATTTTTTTTTGCAAGATCTCAGCTACACTTTTAGTTATTTGTGAAGCTTATAATCTTGGATTTATTTTTATAGAGCGTATTACAAAGCAAGATTCTCGAGGTGACACTGTAGACGGGCGACCGGATCTTGGCATGGATGTTAAAATTTTAGATGATTTATAGTTTATGAACTCTTTTTGAATCAATCCTATAAACAGTTTCAGCAATTTCTTTAAAAATTTCCCCCTTTTCTGAAGATTTCTGATGATTTTTCTTTCAATAATATATCGATCTCTATAGGGCCGATCCTAGGGTGTCGTCCGCCCGCGTGCAAAGACCTAATCTGCCGCCCCTCTAGAGAATTTTTCATATTTTAACTAATACTTAACATTGTCACTCAGGGGCGTAGCTAGTCCTGAGTGGGCGCTGTATCAAAGATTCCTTAGGGGGCCCTCTTTTGGGTCTCTTAATATATTACGGGTTTTTTTGCTTACACCTATTGGGGCTCTTGTAGCTTGGGGGCAACGTATCATTGATACAGTGGTAAATGCGCCCCCGTTATTGCTATAAACTCATCTACCTGTATTAAAGTAAAACATTAATAAAATGTAAATACAATTCTAAGAGCAAAACCCTTTTTTTTATCAGCTAATGTGTCATGATAGCGACAAAATACTTTAATTAAACAATAAACAAAAATACTACCTTTGAAATAAAAATAGACGTTTTATAATTAGAACTGCAAAATAACTCTATATTTTCTCAGAAAATATAATCCAATAACAAAAGTACTAAGGCATAAATCTCTGAAACAAAAAATATATAAATCAGTCCTTCTACAAAGACTACCTAATAAATAACTATAAAATAACTTTCCTGGCTTTCTGAGAAGCAAATTTGTCCATAGTTTTGGTGAAATCCATTTTTTCTGAGGTTTCGGATTCAATTGAAATGATGGCTAAATCTGAAAGCCTTTCTTGTGTCATATTATTTCTCGAGTAAGTTTTAATAATTTTTCATTTACTGAAACTTCTTTCCCCTGAAGCTAGAGAAACAGATGAGGTTAAAAAAATTCTTATTGCTTGAGCAAAATTTGGAGATCATTCTTGGCTATAATTTCTAATACCTCAATTGGCTGTTTTTACCTCGAAAAATATCTTTGAATGAAGTCATTTCATTAAAGGGTTGTTTGCCGTCTGTATCTTTCACAATACTTCCTTCCTTCTGTACCTGTAACTTAATATTCAAGTCCATTTCAAGCTTTCATGAAACCATCATCAGAAATGTTATGAAATTCACACAGAAAGCAGAATATCGAATAGCACTCAGATAATATGGTAAATCGTCCATTAACTGAAGATATTGCGCATTGCTGGAAGGAATTTGAAGCTGCCTTCATAAACAAATAAATAGACATTTTATCTGACCTTCGAGATGGGATATTCGGGATCAATACCTAAATCTCAAGCAAGTGTTGTTACTGAATCGACAGAGATATTTTAAAGTTATCATCAAATATTTGGGAAGCTAAATATTTTCTTAAGATTATCTAAGCTTTCAGTGCATTCCACGATGTTTAGCTGAAGATTTTGAAGTAATATGCTCAATACATCAATTATTGATAATAAATCACACCGAATTAAACTTGAACACAACTTTAAATGTTTAATTTTTTTCCTGTCTCTGATGGTATCTTCAATTAAGTCATTTAATGCGGTGATAATTTTTTAGATCTTGTTTAAGAGGTCTAATAGCATTGATACGACCTTCACTCCTTGTTTCCCTTAATGGTTTTAAAGTTCGACTTTCAAGTGTTTTTTTTTTTGGTAAATACCATCGATATGGAAGCGCGGAAAAGTAATTGCATACCTCTTGTACCATATATTTAAAAAAACCCAGAAATTTCACCAATGGAGCTGGCAGCGCCATTAACGACGAGATTTAATGTGTGATCTGCACACAACACATACATACAATGTAAAGTGGGGGTTTTTTGCTCTTTTATCAATGCAACATAGGTACTGATGTAGTAAAAAATTTATCTTGCGTTAATGACTTTATATTTGCTGGCAAAGATTGAAATGGATTATAGCTCGTTATATTAAGAGTGCGTTTGTGCGATACTTAGACTAAATATCTAGTAAAAAAAATCCACACACACACACAAATTATTTTCTTCCCTCTTCTACGTTAATTTAAAGTGATTTTTCATTGTTTGATAAATGCCACTTTATTTTTAATATACAAGTAAAGCTAAAAATAATAAAACCAAGAAAATAATTATAAATAGTTTTTCTTTAGAAATTAACTTTTGTTGCAAATTACCGTTGTATCTGGAAAGCAAATTTTTAAAACTAAACACCAAATAGTATATCTGAAATATGTTGAATTGATTTTTAAAAAAGTTGACTGTATAAACAGGTTATTTCCTACATATTTATAGCCAATTTCTAAATGAGGGGAGAAAAGTTTTAAAATTATTTTTAAAAAGTATTTAAACCTGTTGTATGAATAAATATATCTGAAATTCTTAGAGCAACGAATTAAATAAAAGAATTATCTGGCCGTTTACCAAAACCGACAGAAATAGACAATTTTGATATTTAATTTATAAATGAACATATCGGGCTAAATATTTGAAAATAAGTCAATACGTCTTCATCAACTCAGTCTTAAACGTGATGCATACAGGAGATGTTATGAGGAACCATTGGATAGATGGTTAATATAGAAAATTCTGCTAATATAGAAAAAATAGTAAACATGGTGAGACACGGTAAGGGGCTAAGTCAGCGTTTCTCAAACTGTAGGGCGTGCCTCCTTAGGGAGAGGGGGGCGTAATAACTCTACGAGAGGGGTGCGAGCATATTGAAAAGTCTAAAACAAAAAATTGTTGTAAAAAATTTTAATTTACCGAAAGTAAACAATCAAAATACATTCATAATAAAAAATAAAATACACATTTACACTGATGTATACACTTATAAATGTATCAGTACTACACAATGTATTTTATAATTAATTTAACAATACTAACTTAAGAACAAGTTAAATAATAACAAGTGAACTAAGGGGATGGTCACAAATAAAAATAAATACAAAAATTAACACTTATCTTGATAAGTTGTACGGTTTATAATTAATGCCTTAACTGTCGATTAAAAGTTACGTAATTCGCTCCCCAATGCCTCCTTTTTCCACTTAGGCACACGTTTGTGATGTATAAGGGGAGGCGGGAAGAAAAGGAATGCATAAGCAAATTACCTGAAATCCTTCGCGAATACTGTTAAGGTCCTTTTATTGCATTCCAAAGCCTTTGGCATAAATTTATGGATAGCAGTGTACAAAAAAGATCGTACTTTGGAAAGACGTATATATATGTCCATGGAAATTAACGTTTTGGTTGCGCGAGACGCATATATACGCCGGTGGCACTTAAGAGGTTAAAGTCGTATTGTAGCTTTAGCGTCCGAGTATTATTTAATTCAAGACATTGTTAGTCTATAGAGGGGGAAGCGATGAAAATTATGATTTAATATTGGGTCTCAAATATTGAAAGCTTGAGAAGCACTGAACTACGGAATTAAGTATATATTTCTGTCCCTTTTTTTTTGTATTAAAATGCTTTGTTTCACATAGGGGTATAGCTTACAGGAAACCTTTTTGAAAAACAAATCATGATTTATTATTATTTGTTATTTTTAAAACAAAATTTTGCGGAATTATTGCCTGTGCAAAATAGTCATGGTTAGATGGTGCGAAGTTAGTCAGAGAAATGTTTGTTGTGACTGCAAATTCCTGACTGCGAAACCGTTTTGAACATGAGACAGCCACGCGAACCTTTTCACAGATTTTTTTTAAATTAGAAGTATAAATGCTTATTGTTTAAGTAAGAGATGATTGTGGGAAAAATGCGCTGATGTATGCGAATGTTTTGGAACCAATGCTTTAAAAATGACAAGACCTCACAGGTTATAGTGTGAGTCATCTATAGTATGTACAACTTTACGTATATTTTACTTCTATAAAAAAAGATGCAAAAACGCGTTTGTTTCCTCTGTTTCTCAAAACATAGGTGGTTGCCCTCCCATATCACATTTTTTACTCAGTGCTTTCTCACAACGCCAAAACGACCTCTACTTCAATCTTCAAACTGTGTTCCAAGGAGCCCTGGTGTTCTGCCGAGTATTTCCAGGGGCTCCACAAGTCAAAATAAAAATTCAAAAAGAAAAAGTTAATATGTATGCCAAATAGATTCATGTTCTCTATGGAGTTTATATAATCACTATAGAGTACCTAAAGTCGTATTTCTCAAAGAGAGTCCCACGAGGAAATTTTAAACATAAATTCGGCACCGGACGGCCTTTTTTTTCAGTAATTTCTTACAGTTTTTATTATAATATAATAAAAAATTTTAAACTTAATATAATAAAAAATTTTAAACTTAATATAATAAAAATTTTAAAACATTTTTTATATGTACTAAATAGATTATAAGCATTCTGTTGCTTGTGATCCAGGGTTCCACAAAATTATTTTATACTCATTAGTGCACTGTCTTTCACACCTAACACCTGTAAAATAATGTTTCTCAGAGAAGAAAACTAAGCTAGAATGCATAAATTAGAAGGCTTGGCGATGAAGGGGAGGGAACAAGTTATTGTCATACCAAATGGTTCAACGTTAAAACTTACATTTAAATAGGAACAGCTCCTAAATTTTAGGCTGTGAAATTTGCAGAATACATACAAGTTTCATACACAGTTATAAACATTTAAATGCCATTTTGAGCAATGTATTTATGTTATAAATATTTCTCTCGACGTATGTGGCAACAAAAACAAAATGGAAACACAAATTAACGCAGAAAAGGAAATGCGACTGTAGGCAGGTTCAGTGGACTTAGATTTCCACATTTGTGTGGGGAAAAAAACAAGCACACATATATTCCTGTTACTAAATACGATGCAAGAGTTAAAATGACACCTATTACGCGAATTAATGCTAGAAATGCAGCGTTTCTCAAACTGTGGGTCGCGTTCCTATAGAGGGGCATAATAACTCTACGAGGAGGGCGCGTGCATATTGAAAAGTCGAAAATAATATAGATTATTTTTAAAAAATTTAATTTATTGAAAGTAAACAAGCAAAATACATTTTGACATAATAAAAAAAGTACACATTTGCACTGATATACACTTATAAATATATCAGTACTGTGCAATATCTTTTATAATTAATTTAACAATACAAAGTTAAGAACAAGTTTAATAATTACCAGTGACCCAATGGGCTGTCATATATAAAATTATATACAGAGATGAACTCTTATCTCGATAATTTGTACGGTTTATAATTAATCCCTTAACTGCCGATTAAAAGTTACCCAAATGCCACCGTTTCCCACGTAGACGCGCGAATGTGATGTATGGGGGGGGGAAGAAAAGGAATAAATATATAAAGCAAATCCTCTGAACTAAGTAAATCCTTCTCAAGAACTATCAAGGTCCTTTTATTGTATTCCAAAGCCTTTGGAATAATTTTATGGATAACAGTGCAATGAAAAGATCGTACTTTGGAAAGACGTATATATACGTTTGGGGCAGTTAATCCTTTGGTTGAGCGAGGCGTTTATAAACGCCATTGGCTTTTAAGAGGTTTGTAAACCGCACTGTAGCTTTCATGTCAAAGTATAGTATTATTGAATTCAATACAATGTTATTGAGTGGTGGGAAAGGGGAGGGGCGATGAAAATTATAATTAAACATTAGGTCGCAAATGTTGAAAGTTTGAGAAGCACTGGGCTAAGTGGATAAGATTACATGAAATAAGCGGGAAGATCTATGTACAGTGAAAATTGTTTAACACGAAACTGATAGGACTAAATATTTTTTCAGCTAAAGGATATTGCAAAAAAAAAACACCAGGACTCGAACCCGCGACACTACGGTCACAAGTTCGTGACCACAACCAAATGCTACCACAGACAGTTATGGGGGAAAGGGGTTAGAACAGAATTATAAAAACCAATTTCACACCCGATTATGAATCCTAGTCAGTTTTTATATTTATTTATTTACTCTCCTTTTCTCAGCAATCGCATGTGAGCACGGTAGCCAAGTAGTCAAGGTATCGGATCATGGCTGGCATACCATGAGTTCGAGCCCTGTACCACTGAAGACCCGCCGTGTAGGGGAGCGATGCACGTAAAATCTGTCGAGAGCTCAAACGTCCTCACGTTGGTGTGGTGTGGTAGTTAGGAGAGGAGGGTGCCAGCCCAGGTGTCGTCCTTGTCACTTGACCATGGTTCAAAAGTACTAGGTCCGTCGCCAAAAGCCCTCGTGAAGCTGAACAGTGCGATGCTAATATTCACTCACTCAGCGATCGCATATACAAACTTAGCTTCTAATGACATCTTGGCAAATAAAAATTGTTTACTACATATTTGGATCAAATGCTTTAAATACAATTGAACGGTAAGTATTTATGAATGCAATTATCACTAAACTGAGTTAAATAAAATCAATACAAAAGTAAAATAATAAAATAATGTTTAAAGATAAGGAATGCGCTTTTTTCTGCTGTTGAAACCTGGGCGGGCCATAAAAGAAATTAAAACGTAAAATGAAACTAGAACTTAAAGTCGATACATTATCACAATAGAGGTTTTATTAGTAATTTATTAACTTTAAGCTAAACAAAGGCTATTGGTAAGGGTCTGAAAGTCAGTGGCGTAACGTGCAACCCCCACATTGCAGGGAGCCCAAGGCCTGACTCTAAATATATATTTAGGTTTGGGGCCCAAAACCTGACTTTGCCTTAATGTTCTCCACTGCTGAAAGTATACTAACTTCGTTAACAATAACATTTACTTTTGGAATTTTTTTAACAATTGTAATTTATTTATATTATATTTATATATTACACATTTCATTTTATTTTATTTATATATATTATTTATATTTCAGGACATGGATTCACAGGCGAATGCTAAAGTTATTGAAGATATTATGTGGTTGGAAGATGAAGATTTTGAAAAAGCAGTGAAAGAACTTGATTTGCGGGTAAGTGCATCAAATATATTACTCTTGTATGTTATTTGCTAGCTATATCCATGAAGGATAGAAACTAATGTCATAATAAATAAAAATATTTACCTGAAATATTAGGATTTGGTAGACTGTCAAAGCTGTAACTGATCTCATAAAGATATTAAACTCTTAATAGTAAGCATAATGGAATAAATTATCAAAAAATATCCTCTTAATATTGTTTCAAATATTAAATGATCCTTGTGTAAACTTTCAAGAATATCAAATTTTGAATATTTAACAACGAAAGTATTTGTATATTCATCTATAAATAAAAACAATTTTTCCCACACATATTTACTCTAGTTAATCTTTATGCAAGAAAAACGTTGTTTAAAAATTTATGTTGGGTCAAACATACAAAACATCTGTCTATTTTGTTTTCGGAATGTCTTTGCGGGCCGCTAGTTTCCCACCCCTGTTTTAAACTATCCCTGGTTGAAAAGTTTTCCCATTCTGTGTAATTATAAGTCGCAAATTTCCTGACCTTAAGAGTTCACTTTTCCCAAAACGATTTTGCTTCTAATAGTGCCTTTGCGGCTTGGGGGTACTCTAAATAGCCACCGAGCCGCAAGTCCTCTCGTGAGGTTGGTGGGAGGGGAAGAGAGGTGGGAGACTTCTGATCCCCTAGGGTGTTCTCCCTGTAAATTGGGGTGGAACCGAGCTAAAAAAATCGAACTGTCACCTGTATGGAGCTCAAGGCTACGGCCAACGATAGGCGTACATCTAGAAGTTCAACCTGTCTCAGGCTCTGGCAACTTCCCTTCGGGAAGGATAAGACTACAACAATAGGAACATAATCATTTTTTATAACTCAGTAGTCATTGACTGAATGGTGAATCAAAGATATTTCTTTATTACAATAGATACATATAAAAAATTTTACTTAATGCGCGATATAATGAAATTTTTAGCGTTACTTCCATATGTTCTAATGTCCAATGGTATAAAATTTAGAAATACAGTATTAGCACGAAAATTACTTAAAAGAGCAATATAGCACGCTATTGATCAAAAATTTCGAGAAATATTTTAATACTTGTCGAAAATATTCTTGAGCTATAAATCTTTCACGAAAAATTTGATTTTTTCACCCCTGTTGGTCCTTAAATGGGAGTTAGACCAGTATCAATTCAGGGCCGGCTCTAGCAGTTTTGCCACCTTGGACAAAAATGGTAAATGCCCCCCCCCCACCCTCACTCCAGAGCAAAAAAATTATAATTAAAAAAGATAATATAAAATAACTCGAACTTAAGGGCATAGTTGTTTGTTAAAAAACGAGTCAAATGTAAGAGAAGGAATCGCCTTTTCAGCATGCTAGTTTCTTCTAAAAAGAGTCTACTGATGTGGTGGGGACCACAAACGCTTTTATTTTACCTTATAGTAACCACACTCAAAACTAAAATAAAACATCTCCTGTGACTCTCTATCTACAAAAAAAACTCTTTTGCCCTTGTTCGCTTTTGGATAGCTGACACAGGACATCGTATGGGTGAAAGGAATGTTCGTAGTGACCCCATCCGGGATGGGGAGAAAGTTACTAGTAAAAGATATATATGTAATCTTATCTCATTCACAGTTGAACATATAATCCCATATCGAACTCTTAAGTTTCAACATAAAAAAGTGGCCGCGGTAGCCTAGTGGTCAAAGCATCAGATCATGCCTGGCTTGTCACGAGTTCGAGCCCAGTACCACTAAAAACCTGTCGTGTAGGGACGCAATGCACGTTAAATCTGTCGAGAGCTCAAACATCCTCCCGTTCGTGTGGTGTGGTAGTTAGGAAAGGAGGTGCCAGCTCAGGTGTCGCCATCGTAACTTAACCATGGTTCAAAAATACGAGATCCGTTGCCAAAAGCCCACGTGTAGCTGCACAATGAGACGTTAATATTTACTCACTCACTCACTCAAAATTAAAAAAAACTTACATCAACATACTGAGTATAAAATAAGGAAGTAAGATACAGTAGAACGTCGTTTATCCGAATCAATTAGGACCGGACACCGTTCGGATAACCGAATGTGATCCATGCAGTATATGAAACCAGACACCATACGAATATTGAAAATCATCACATGCGGGAAACGTGCTTGAAGAAAAAGCAAAATATATGCAAAATGTTGCACAACCTTTGTTGTGCGAAATAATCACTTATTTTTCACTGTCCCGTTGTACACCTTCGTTTTTTCGCTGCAAGGTCTCTGATTCTCTTGAGCAGCAATAGTTGAGTAGGGCAGCATTCTGATTGTTGTTCGTACCACCCCATAGCTGTCTTAAGCGCAGAAACGCGTCAGCATTTGATCGGCCCTTGCTACTTTCGTTGTTGTCCTCGTCATCATCCGTTTCATCGTCGACAGGGTCGGATTCTTCTTGCACGGAAGTCACATCTCGTCAGCATTTGAAATCCAGTCTTCTGCATCACATGCCATCCAGGTTTCTACATCAACAAAACTCAACAAAAGAGCAAGTATACACCCCTTTACTTGGAAACAAACTGGCCTAATATTCCGCGCAGATGTTTACCAAATCACACAACTGAAATTCCCCAAATATCCCTCATCTTAGATTTTCCCGTCACTTTTGGCCTCACGCGAAACAACTGTTTAGTGTTGCACTGTTTGAAAACGTATCCGGACTTCCGTTTAGATATTTGACACTCCAGATAATAAACGTTCGGATAAACAACGTTCTACTGTACAATAAAAATTAAAAACCAAATTCACACCCAACAGTACTTCAGAAAAGAAATAAAAATTTGTTTGTAATAAAAAAAAATATTTTTTTCAAATTCATTCGAAATGCCCTCCTTTAGCATTTGCCAACCCGTGCGGAGGTCCGTTTTGTCCGGCACCTCTTCAGTTATTTACAAACACAGTCATTTTTGCATACACATGTGCACACTCTTGCGTTCAAAAGTAATTTTCTTACCAATGATTTTTTTTGAGGGAATTCTGTAGTAGATGTCTGAATGTTTTCTCTTTTTATCATATAGATTTAGTTAAGTGTGACTAACAGCCACCTAGTCTATATTATTTCTCTCTTTTCAGTTCCCACTCCTACCCCCCAAAAATTGCCTCCACTGCTTTCTGTTGTCCCCTCTATCATATAAGCTTACAGGCAATTGCAAAAATCTGCGGTAGAGGAATGCTAACATTCTCTAACCATATTAATTTATTTGTTGTTCAGTTTAAAAAAAAAAAAATAGCCTTACATCGACCGAAATACACGAGAGAGTAATGGCGTAACGTGCACCTCCGCAACCCCGCATTGCGGGGGACCTGAGTGTTCTAAAGGGCCCAAAGCCTGACTCCAAGTTCATATTTGGCTTGGGGCCGAAAATTTGATTTTACATGGGGGGCTAGTATTCTCTTTGTTACGCCACTGTGAGAGAGAGAATATTTCTCTCTGTTATTTAACCTCTATATTGAACACATTGGAGAGTGGTTTCTAAAAATAAGAGAAATAAAATGTGTATTCGTGCAGTGGTTTTATAAAAGTTTCCACAACAGAAAAAAATTCAATTATTTTCTTATACTTAATCAATTATAATACGTATAGTGCGTAAACGCATCATGGTCGCGATAGCTGATGCAACAGGTTTGCACTGCCATCTATTGTTCAGAAATAGAAACTGCATTTAGTTGAACATCAGTTTTTTGTACTGAAAATGGTATTTAACGATTAAAAAGAAGTAAAATGCAGTTGGTAAATTTCATATTTTTGTGTTCAGTTAAAAGATTAAAATTTATTTTAAAATGTCTTCTTCTTACCTTTTTATTTATTAATACGAAATCATAAAAAAGCAAGTCTTGAGCAATGAATATTTTATAGTAATTCTCATATAAAATACTTTTGCTTTGAGATTTATACAGAAAAGCTCTTTTTTAGCAAAGATAAATTTCAAATATATTTTTCTATTTAAAATTAAGCACGTAATAAGTTATTTTTTAGATTCAAATGCGTAAGACTTAACTAAGGTAACGTAATAAGTAATTCTATAATACTTGAGAAAAAACACATTTTAAAATTCTTTGTAAATTCTAGTTAGCGTTTTTTTTTCTTAAAAATTTGTGAATTGTTTCTTAATATCATTTACCTCTAAGCCTAACATATTGACTATATTTAAACAAAAGGGAAATTTTAGGTAATATGGTTTTAGAAAGCGTTTACATTTGACAATAAATGTATTTGGAATTTTATTTCTCACTTATCTTGATAGAAAATAGATTTTAAAGATATATCTGTGATTCGTCTATCAAAAGCTTTAAAAAGTTCATTAATTTCAGTACAAAAAAAATATTCTCTTCCCCTTAATAAGTAAATCGAATAGGAAAAAAATCAGAATAATTCCTTAAAATATTTTGAGTTTTATCTGTAAGTATTTTATTTTAATTTTTTAACATTTATTTTCAATAGAAACTGATCTCATAATTAATATTAAATTTCTTAACGCTCTAAAAGTCATTTACTTTGCCCATGAACTTCTTACTGCACGTTAAATACAATAAAAATTAGTGTAAGAGATTGTTATAAACAGGAATCCTATAACATTAACGTAATCAATCTAAAAAATCTTCAATGTCTTAGTGAAAATAATGTTAAATGGAACTGAATATAAGACTTAAGTTTATAAATATATTCTTAGATGGCAGCACGGTACGAATTAAAAATGTGAAAAAAGACAATGAAACATATATTTAGTAAAAGTATTTCCTTTTTATACTATAGATGGCAGCACTAGAATATTTCTTCTATACATGTGTATATTTGTAAGTAAATAGTAAAATTGTTTTTAATTTATTACTTCTTTAAGAATACACATTTTAAGAAATTTAAGCACTATTTTTTTCCATTTGTTTCATTTTAGAAATGTCGTTTCACTTTTCCCCTAAAAATTAAAAAAAAATAATGGTCAATCTTCAAGTTTTACTTTCATCATCATTAATAACATGAATTGTATAAGTCACATTCATAATTTTACATAAAATTCTATTACTATTTTGGGGAAACTATCTTATATAAATACAATATTTAAAAGAAGATATGGAATATATATACATATTATATTTCAACATCACTAATTAAAATGTCTTCTGCATGCCAAAAGTAGCTGTTTTTATTTATCATTTCAGTTTTTCACTATTTATTTACTCTTTTAAAAATTGTTCACACGTCTACTTCAAAATTTTAACTTGTTATTTAACAAATTTTTTGTTTCATTATTTGTTACTCACACAAAACTTTGAAACTCTCCATGGTTACTATACAAAATATTGAAATACAAGCAATATGATAAATTTAGTTTTATTTGGATAATTTTTACGGTATAAAATGCTGAAAGATAATAAATAAATTTGTTCAAATTCAAAAGAAAACAAAATGCCTTAGTAAAAATAACGCAATTATAAAGTAAAATGAAAAGTGATATATTTCTGGGGGAAAAAATCTATTTTTAAATATTTGTTGGTTTTAAATAATTATTCTATAGATCTATAGCACCATCTATTTATTCTCGGTTCAGAAAATTTTCGATACTTTCAATATTTCTTTTTTTTTAATCAATCAAATTCCCAATATCTTCAGAAAAACTGCAAAAGTAATCTGACATTTTTTTTTTTTTCAGTGTAAAGATTTTCCTAAGACTGTCTATGTTCAGGGCCGGATAAACCGGATCCCTGTCCAGGGCGGCAAATTTTAAAGACAGCATTTGAATCGAATTTAAAAAATATTTTTTTGCTACAAAAAAATTTATACGTTTTCTGAAATACTATCGGGTGTTAGTTTGGTACTTCATTTAACTTATCTTATTTTCTTATTTTTCACTCTGTGTGTTAAAAGTCAGTTTTCTTTTATGTTGAAACTTGTAGAGTTCGAAGCGGGAGTATATGTTAAATCATGAAATTTGATGTTTGCACATCTTTCTCTAGTAACTTTCTCCCCTTCCTGGAGCAAGTTCACAAAAGACATTCCTTTTATCCATATGATGTCCCGTGTCAGCGATCCAAAAGGGGACAGGGGTAATAAGAGTTTTTGATAGATAGAGAGCCTACAGGAGATGTTTTATTTTAGCCGTGAGTGTAGTTACTATAAGTTCAAATAAACACTTGTGATCCCCACCATCAGTAGACTTTTTCGAAGAAATTGGCCTGCTGAAATGGGCGATTCAAACCGCGGACTGGGTAAGGTCGACTCAGCCTTTCATCCTTTCAATGGGTCGATAAATGAGTACCAAGCTTGCTTGGAAACTTAACACTGGGGGTTTCGCGCCAGATGGACCCCTGATTGGAACATCTGCTCATGCACCTCAGGGCCCAAGGTCACGTACACTGGTATGGGCACAGTGGGCCTTGACCCTCAAGGGCTGTAAAGCCACTGAGTTAATTATATCCTAAATTCCGAATTATTTTGTATTTTTAAGACAAATCGAAAACTCATTATCATGTAGGGTTCTGTAGCAAGCAGGTTGGAGCTTACATGTTTTGTGTTGTATTGTCTCTGCGTGTCTCAACTGAAACATAGCCCCTTTGATGACCATCTGTCTACTACCTATTCTTTGTGTTTTCCTGTTCCTCAGGCGAAAAAACACTTTTATTGCTTTCCTTCACGTGGACAATAGACCAACAGCACTTGTTGTCAGCCGTCTAT
The DNA here is from genome assembly GCA_019973975.1 of Trichonephila clavata. Lineage (NCBI taxonomy): Eukaryota > Metazoa > Arthropoda > Arachnida > Araneae > Nephilidae > Trichonephila > Trichonephila clavata. The sequence continues at coordinate 215,594 of BMAO01009235.1, read as the reverse complement.
CTCTTTAACTCATGGCTTTGCTACACATGTGTTCAGAAAGGATCGTTTGCTATTGTGAAGAAGAAATGCGTAGGATTGTGTATGCATGTATTGAATGTACTCACTTCCAAAAGTTAAGCACGAAGATGTAAAATGTAAAAAAATCAACAAATACTGCTTTGATTGACACAAAATTTGGCAGTAAAGTAGCATATATATTTATACATAAAACAAAATCAATGATTATATACAGAATTGAAAACAATATTAAATTTTTGTAAGTTATCAGATAATATCATACTGGAGACTTAAAAAGAATTATGTTGTTGTTGTTGTCGTGTCCTTCCCGCAGGGAAGGAATGAAAGCTGCCATTGCCTGTGAGACAGGTTGGACTTCTTAACGATAGAGGGCGACTCCACCTATCTCCACCTCCACAATTTTGGCATGAAACTGAAGGGGAGGGAAATATTCTCCAGCCCCCTGCACTCGTGGTTTCTGCTGCGATCACCCACAAGACTTTCGGACCCACTGATTTAACGAGCACAGACTCCGTCTGTACTCGGTGGTATTTAGTGGCATCGGGCATCGAACCCAGGCCCTCAGGTCTGGAGTCCGATGCTCTAACCACTAGGTTACCCACAAAGAATTATGTATAAAGTGGGGGAAAAAAGCATAAAATGAAAAAAGGACATTAATAGGGTATGTGATCCCCCCTCATCTGTATGCAAAGTTTACACCTTCTGACTATGCTTTCAATTAGGTGGGCAACCACCGCAGAATTAAGCAATCGCCATTCTTCTTGTAGAGCAGTTTCCAGCTCAATAAGGGTGGCTGGAGATGGGAAACGTGAAGATACAGCACAGCCAAGAGCATCCCAAAGAATTTCAAAGGGATTAAGGTCGGGCGAATATGCTGACCACGCCATACGCGCAATCCCTTCACTCTCCAGGTAGTCATCGACGATGTCAGCTCTATGGGGACGTGCGTCATCGCCCATTAAAACAAAGGTAGGGCCAACTGCTGCAGCGTACAATCTCTCAATGGGTTCTAGGACTTCATCTCGATACCGGACAGCCGTCACAGAACCCCGTTTAAAGATGTGCAGGTCGGTGCAGTATCCTAATGAAATCCTTGCCCACACCCTAATGCTTCCGCCTCGGAATGCATGATATTCGATGATGTTTTGGGGCTGATTGCGTGTTCCTTGTTTATGCCATATCCTGATACGCTTGTCATCTGGCTCCAGAGCAAATCTTGACTCATCAGTAAACATGACATTGCCCCAGTCAAACACAGTCCAATTGCCATATCCCCGGCCCCACTTTAATCGTGCCCCTCTTGATTGGACGGATAGAGGAACACAAACTCGAGGTACCCGGGCATACAGTCCATTCATATGTAATCTTCGGCGTACAGTAGCAGCAGATATAGCCTTACCAATGGACGCTGTAACCATAGATGTCACACGTGAGGACGTCACTCTGTGATTCCGCTTGGCTACAATAGCAATATATCGATCTTCCGCGGGAGCTGTAACCCTTGACCTGCCACCTACGGGCCTTCGGACAACTGTCTGTGTGGTTTGGAATTGTTTCCATAAACGTGAAATTACAGAATGATGAACGCCGAAGAAAAGAGCAACATCTTTTTTCGACTGTCCTGCTTCAATGCGCCCCACAGCACGCCAGCGCTCAGAATCTTCCATTCGTTTTCTGAAAGTCATAGAAACACGTACGTCTTGAAAACAAATTGTACGAAAGTTTTTTAAACACCTTCTATCAAAACTGACAATCAACTTCTGTAACCCTTCATAAAGCTGGCTTCTTATAAAACTGCCCTTTTTGCATATTTCTTGACAGGAAAGCACGATTGGCTGTTACCTAACATATTTGCATACCTCTGCAGCGAATTGCATCCTCTTCAATTCAGATTGGCTTCCGGAAATTAGCATTTTCCTCTCCGTGCTTAACTGTTGGAAGGGAGTGTATTATTAATACAGGACTTTTTTAACTTCTGCATAATATTTAAACTGTATAATATGTACTTTTCAAAAATACTTTAAAACAATTTTTTCATATATGCAATTGTTGTTTTATTATATTTTCAAATTTAAATGTGTTAAAAAATTTCTCTTCGTGTATTTTGGAGTTTTTTTTTACCCTCTTGATAATTCGAAGTTTTTCATTGGTCCCTTCAACTTCGAATTATCGAGAGTCGACTGCATATATATTATATTATTATTATTATTATTATTATTCCTTTTTGTTCGTAAGAATTATTCAGGTTGTATAAGTGTCTATCTATGTGAACAATTTATTTTTTTTAAATATAATGTTTTTTGCTTTGGAGAGAGGGGTGGCATTTTTTCCCATTTTTGTCCGGTGCGGCAAAACTGCTAGAGCCCTGCTATGTTATAACCTGACTGTTAAGACATATTCATGATTTACAGCATTTTAAAATGATATTATTCGCACTTTGTCCAAATTCTACAAATACTGAAGCTTAATAAAACAAATTTTGCATTCATTGCAGGTTCACACTCAGTTTTTGTAACATAGGCAATTTGTGACAGAAAACCCAATTTGCTTAGAGGAAGTTATTGCATTAACTATTTCCTCCTTTGAAAATCCCAGTATGTAATAAATGTTTCAAGATGTCTGATGTGCCCGAATTTAAATAGACAAGAAAAATACTTTGAATAGAAAACTCTTTGCCCTTTTAAGACGTGCAATTATTCCACCTCTACTGCATATTAAGCAGCTCTTTTAAACACAGTCTCTAGACATAACAGTTAGGATCAGAGAAAGGGACCATCCTAAAAATGCGTAGAATAATATTTGTGAAAATAATTTTATTGATTACAATTTCATGTAGTTTTTTGTGTGATAGGGTTTCCTAATTTTCAATACATTTTAAGCATTGAGTAAAAACTAATTAAAACAAATGTAAAATACATATTTTTCTTCATTGAGCACTTACAAGGAGCGATTGGAATGTATGTGAATATAAAAAGTGTGATGAAAATATAAATTGGTACAGATTTGCTTAATATATTTTTACTTCACAAAAAATTGCGCATTAATTATTACTAATAACTCATTTTGCACATTATTCAAATTATTAACTTCAAATAGTTTTCACTGTTTTTCTGTTATTCTGTTATTGGATCATACATGTAGATATATTGAATCGACATGATTTTTTTTTATTAATATGCAGGGTGTATCAGTACAGCAGTAACAAATTTTCAGGAAAGATAGATTATACCTATATGTTGGGAAGTCACATAGGAATGCATGGTTGCGCGGAAATGCTTTCCTGACGCTGTTGTGAAAACGCAAAGCACAAGAAAGCCAGGACAAGAATAAGAGAATAAAACATATTTATTAATTCGTAGTACAACAAAAATGCTGGGAATTCTTTGTTTGGTGTACACGATAGATGGCGCTACATAAACCGAAGCATCGGATGATGGTGCATGTGCATGCGTGGTTTAAACTGCCTGCTTCATTTTGGTTTCATGCTTCATTTCACCTGCCGACAAAGAGGTAGTAGGATGGAACATAATACGAACGCTTAGCTCACTGATAACTGATATGCATCTGACATACGGGGCCACGATTGTAATGGACGAGCTACACAGCGGTTGTACGCTCGACGCAACCATGCCTCTTTACACCTCCTAACCATGCCTTTTTTGCACGCTTGCACCAGAGATTATCCGACAGCAGATCCTTCATCATGGACACACAGGAACGTGAGCGAAGAGTAAGAAAGCAAAACAAAGCGAAGACTACTGGATCTAGTACAGAACAATCCAGGTACCAGTATTCGGGGGCTATCGCCAGTCATGCCGGGATTTACCATATGACCGTCAGGCGGATCCTGCATACTAACGACGTGCACCCTTATCACCCCGACATGCACCCCTATTGTCCCTTAAATGTTCTTCTAAATTTTTTGCTGTACTAAGGAAAACAGCATATTTTCTCCTCTTATTCGTATTCTGTCTTTGTTGTATTTTGTGACATCACTACCGCGGCAAGAAAGTGTTTTTGCGACCATGAATTACTATGGAATTTTCTCAGGGGCGTAACGGAGAATATTAGGGCCCCCCTGGAAAGTCAGGGTTTGAGCCCCAAGTTGGATCTTACGTTCTTGGCATCACTCAGGCTTTGGTCCCCCTAGAGTCTTGCCCCCCCCCATCGGTGCGGAGGTTGGGGGGGTGTACGTTACGCCACTGGATTTCCCATTATTTAGGTTTACTCTGTCTGTCCTGAAAGTTTGCAACTGCTGTACACCCTGCATATATACATATATATACGCAAATAATAATCTGAATTTTTTATAAAAAATTACAATGAACTTATAACAACAGCACAGATTCTATATTGAATGTTTCATTAATTCTTTTCAAAGATATTGTCTCACTTGTGCCCTAATTTATACATACCATCAGAATAAGTGAATAAGTTAAATGATAATTTCAAAGTGAAATAATTCTGTATTAAAATAGATATTGTGTTAAATTTATTTAAAAAAGGTGCCTTGTTATCATACCCTGAGCTATGCGGATCACATAGAATTTCCAAACTAATTATATCAATGTTTCTCTAATTGGATCTATATAGTATTTTACCTAACTAAAGTTCTCTTGGAAATACCGAAATAATTTATTACTTAATTTTGTGTAGTTGTACGAGGGCTGTTTTTTAAATAAGGTCCGTTTGTTTTTTAAAAAATAACAACAATATTTTGTTTCACAAAACCTTTATTTTAGAATTGTATATACTTTTGCCTATTTTTCTACATAGTTGCCGAGTTTATTAATGCACTTGTCATACCTTAGAACTAAGTTTTGAAAATCCTCTTCAAAGAAGTCTGTCGCCAGATCAGACAGCCAAGAGTTCACGGCCGCTTTCATTTCTTCGTTGTCACTGAAGCACTTCCCACCAAGACAGTGTTTGTGGTACCGGAAAAGGTGGAAATCGTTAGAGGAGCAGGGTCGGGGCTGTATGGTGCATGGTCCAGAACCTTCCAACCAAAAGATTCGATTACGTCCCGAGTCGTTCGAGCAGTGTGAGGCCTTGCGTTATCGTGGAGGAGCAAAACACCTTTTGACAGCATGCCACGCCATAAAGAAGTGAAAGTGGCCGTGAACTCTTGGCTGTCCGACCAGGCGGCAGACTTCTTTGAAGAGGATTTTCAAAACTTAATTCTAAGGTATGACAAGTCGTTTAATAAACTCGGCAACTATGTAGAAAAATAGGCAAATATATGTACAATCCTAAAATAAAGGTTTTTTGAAACAAAATAATGTTATTTCTTAAAGAACAAGCCAACCTTACTTAAAAAACAGTCCTCGTATTTTAATAATAAATCTTTTTTCTAATATAACATAATTATTGAGTTTTTATCAGTGATAATTAACAGCTTTAATTCAGAATATACAGAACTGCGTATAATGCAAATCCAAGAGATATTTTTAAATGACAGGACTTTCTGTGAATAAAATAATAACTAAACTCACACAGTACTAGCCATAATATTTTTCTCTCCCCTGAATGCACACACAGTTGTACTAATAACTATTTACAGCCATCGCCTTATAAAATTACATTCATGGACATTATTTTTTTAACGAATTTTTATACTTCTGGAAATCTGAAATTTTATATGCGAGTAAAAGGGGTTTTTTTTATTATAGTTATAAAAAAAATTGAAAAATTTCTATAATTTCGTAAACATTTCCGTAGAGTACAAAACTATTTTTAACACGTGCTTGCTTTTTTTACATAAATATAATTTTATTTCCTCCATTATTGAAATGACTGATAAGCAATAGTATATCCCTTTTTTTAGGTTGAATTAGTTGATAGAGCGCATTTTTTTAAACAGAATAAAAATCCATTAGTGTTATCCTTTTAGAGAGTGCTGTATAATGGAGCAACGATATATTAATCTTAATAATCGCTGTTTTCTTTACAACTCTGATAAATAAGGAAAAACGCTATAAGCAGGAAGTGTTGATGCTTTTATAAAACATTCTTTTCATCTTGATTGTTTGTAATTTGCTGCATTTTTCCATGGGAATTCGTGAGATGCTAGTTATATCATTAATTCTGTGACCTTTCTTTCATCAAGACAAAATCATAAATGTATTACGTACAAAAATGGTCATGTAGTAAATTTAGGCCTTAATGGCAATATGTGAGAAATGAATACGCTCGAATACAAGCTGTTGAGGATGTTTTTCCCGTAAATAGCCATTTTTCTTATTACAATTTCTTGAATATATCTCTCTTTTTTCCCCTGAATCTTTAAAATTAAAGTCATTTAAATTTTTAAAATACTTATGACAAAAAATAACTATTTATTCATTGTGTTATAATTTGTTATTAAAAAATACCTCTTTAAAAGGATTATTCGTACTAATACAATTGCTACGGAAAAAAAATCACAAAATTGTAAGCTAAATTTTTAAACAAAATTCAGAAACTAATAAATATTCTCAGTTGTATAAAAGTGCAAGAATAAATAAAATAAACTAATACTAAAGTGAATATAATTATTTTTAGTGAAATTTCAATTTGTATATTAATGTTTCTTGTAAGATGAAACGTTGACGTGCTTCAAAAAAAATTGCTTGTACGTGATTATCCTTTAAATTAAGAATTCTCGAATCTCTTTCTCAGTAAGGCGAAGTTATCAGATTTTTTTCTTCTCAGAATAATGACTGAATATGTTTATGGAATAAAATAATAAAAGAAATTAACTGCATTTATGTCCATAAATTAAAGATAATGCAAAAGTTCAAGTAAAGAAAGAGTCAGAGAAGCAAAACAAATGTGACTCATTTCTAAAGTCTTTTTATTAAACAAAAGCTAAAGAGCAAAAAAGATGCGATATGTTTGATATCATTAATAAAAATTGCAATTTTCGCTCCCTGGAGTAAATTTCAAAAAAGAACCTATTTACAAAAAACAGTATAACATGGTTAGTAAGATGGTTAATACGGAGTATGTCTCCCGGATGATGCAATACAGGCCTTACAACGCCTACGCATGCTGAGTATCAAATTATCAATCTGATCTTGGGGAATATTACACCACTCATCAAGCAATGCCCTCCGAAGTTCTGGTAGACAGGTGGGAGGGGGTTGACGGGCTGCAATTCGTCGGCCAAGCATATCCCACACATACTCTATTGGATTCAAGTCCGGTGAGTATGCTGGCCAATCCATACGGGTGATATCCTCCGATTGAAGGCATTCGTCTACAATGTTTGCATGGTGAGGACGGGCGTTGTCCTCCATAAACACAAATTCTGCGCCCATGGTGCTCCGAAACAAACGTATATGTTGTGCCAGAATGACATCCCGATAGATTTGGCTTGTCATAGTTCCAATTTAAACATGCAGATCGGTTCTGGAACCCGGAATAATCCCCCCCCCCTCACGAGCAATCCTGCATCACGAAACGGTGTCATTCAATGATGTTCTCTTGGTGGTAACGGGTACCTGGTGCTCTTCATATGAATGTCCGGCGAGAATCAGACAGCTACCCGCTGTCGACTGTGAGTTGCAGTAAGTGAACACATCTGACAGGTCTACGAGCATATAAACCTATCTGCCCTAATCGTCTGTACACAGTCTACCTTGAAACCGTCGTACCAGAGACTGAAGAGATCTGACGAGATAGGTCTGATGCTGTGCTCCGTCTGTTTCTTTTGGTAGTAACTGCCAAATACCGGTCCTCATTTGGCGTGATAACTTGGGGGTGGCCTATGATGTGACGCCTACTCACATTACCATCATCTTGGAATCGTTGCTAAAGCCTGAAGATGACACTCTGAGTGATTCCAAGTTCCTCGTATACTTCCAGCTGGATACGCCCGTATTCCAGACAGCCGATAATTCTACTACGTAAAAAACCATCCAAATGCGTCCCTTGTCTCATAACTATGCGGTTATTGCACTTAAAAGCTTATAAAGCGCTTGCTGACAATTTTACTTCTTTGCCAGTATTCCTAATATATCCCCCTCTTACATTCCCGTCATTGTGACGTACTATTAGTGTCATCTAGTGGCTTCCTGCAATTTACATATGATTCTAGAAGATGTGTGTAGTCATTTTACGACTGATTTTAGAGTTCGATTCCCGCGTGACTCTGAATTATCCTTAATTAATGGATAGGAGTTTATTGTAGGAAGATTATATACCATAAAATTCTTCGTGCGTAACATAAATCTTCAATGTATGATAGAACTGGTAACTATAACTAAAACTACCGTTATTTATTATAGCATTCCTAAGGGAAGGAAACATTTGAAACTCTTATTAAAAATAAAAACACAAAGTGCTCATTCTTTCCCCTCACTTAAAAGCTTTCTGAAATAATTTCCATGGAACTCTGATATAGAAATCTCCTTTTTTAGTAATTGTGATCGTTTTTCTTTTCTCTTTCAGAACATATGCGAAACACTAGTTGTTCTTTTTGTAATGATATTTACTCTGTGTTTTTTCTCAAAAATAGTATAAAGTCATTGGAAATAATTTTGTATTATAGAAGTTTTATATGTATATACCGCTATATTTATGAAAGAGCAAAGCTGTCCTTCACGCAATTCACACTGTTCTATCAAATGTGCTCGTGTAGAAAAGAAGAGTTACTTTTTTCCCTTTCCCCTTCCCCCGTTTCCGGTGTCCAACTTTCCCTTTTCTTAGAACAGGTGGCATTTACTCCGAACAAAAAGACGTTTGGATGGCTACAGTCAGCATATTTGAATTTTTTTGACAGCTTTTGTGTCTATATGACTGTATCTTATTCAAAAACAAATAAATTAATTAAAAACAACAGCAAAAGATTATTCAGTCAAATGAAACTGAGCATGACATTTTTCTCACATATTTTATATATTCCTGTTTTATTATGAAATATATTCTACGTAAAAGAATAATAAATATATATCACTATGGAGGCATAACAGACGATTTTTATTGAACGCATTATTTCTTGATGATTCAAAATGGAAATAAGAACCAAAGTGCAGAAATAAAAGTCTGGGAATCTTCAAAGTCTTGAAAATGTGAATGTTTCGAATAATATTTATTAATTTGAAAATCGTTTATCAAACACATATCTGAATTCGGAAAGTATTTTTATTAAAAATATTACAATAGATTATTTTTTCGAAAACAAACAAAAAAAGAAAGAAAAATTAATCTTTCCACTTTTTCCACAAAATTATACTCGGCAATTAAAAGAAAGTATGAAATCTAAAGTAAACATGTATAGAAAGTACTTTCATAAATTTTTGCAAGGAAAATTCAGAATTTTTAATAAAGCTCAGATTTTGTTCTTTTGAAAGATAAACTACAAATAAACAAATATTACACCTTAAAAAATAATGTATTTTCTGCTTTAATACGATACGTTGCTAAGGTGACAAACTTTTATTTTTACAGAGTATATTATGTTTGATGGAAGCCTTGCAAACATCAATGTGTGAAGAACAGCTGCAGTTTGAACATCTCACTCGGCAGCTGCAAAAGTATCCGGATCGAAACTCACACAATCACCGGAAAATATCAGCAGCTCTATGTACTGCACAGAGTCTGTTGACAAATCTGTGCACTAAGCACATGATTTGTTCTAGCCAGGTTAGTACTAAAATTTTCTTTTAAATTCTCAAGTAATATGTTAAACTAGAAGTTCGATGCTTTTGAACATACAGGAGATTTGCAGTAACTCAAACAGCTTCCAGTTTACGACGTTTTTATAGATGTCATTCCCAAATATGCATAAGAAATGCATGTTTGTTTTTTCTACTGGCTCTCAAAATAATATTACATTTTTTTTTCTTTACTATCAAAGCAATATGTTTTGACGAGCTAAAACAATATTCTTTTTGTTTTACTCGTTGCTTCTTTAAATTATATCTTATGTATTTATTTTCTTAATGTATATGTAGTTAAAAATCATAGGAAGACTTTGCCTTTGTTAATTTTTCTTTTTTGATAATTCTTGACAATATTGAAATGCTTAAGACAAACCATGTATTTATTTATTCATTTGTTCATTTTGAATTAATTTAAATAGATGCTTAAACTCTAGTTATTCAGAAAATATTTACGATCGTTGCTTTTGTTTCTGTTGATTATAAGTACTTTTTAATGCCAGAGGACAAAATTATAATTTGATTGACATACCATTAACAATTAAATATTTTCAAAAGACTAATTATCTTTAATACTTCAAAATATTTTTTACGTCACATTATCCTTTTTAAGGTAGACAGTTTACAAGGGTGAAACCTTTAACTTCCAAGGCTATAGTTTAAAATCTCATGCGTCCGCTAATTAACATAAATTGGCGCTCATTTTAATGATCCTTTCACATTTGTCTAAAATCTTATTTTAATCTTTTTTCAAGCAAGACAAAACTTAAAGATGATAGACATTAAATGGCTTTTTTGCTTCATGTAAGGTAGTTTGACAGTAAAAACAACTTTATATGAATATTAATTTTATTCATAAATATTGACATAATTAATATATTAAGCATATTTAAAGAATTAATGGGTATTATTTTCAGTGTGAAACAAGCAAACAAAAAAAACAAGCTTTCAGATCCGAAATAAAGACAAAAGGGAAAATTAATACTTGATTTTTAAAAGTAAAATGAGTAGAACACCCCCTATAAGAGGAAATAGTAGAATAATATAATATGAGTATTTTTAATGTATACGAAATATTTAAAAAGCAATTATTTTCTACCTTTTTGTGCCGAAAATTCTTTTAATTGATACTCACACTGTAATCCTTTTTTTTTTTTTTTCAAATAACAATTTATGGAAATGACTCAATGTATAATTTTTTTCCTCTCATGTTCCTTCTTTGCGAGATTAATTCCAATGCAACCAAAACTATTTCTTATCAGATAATATGTTTTTCCCCTCTTTATCTGTTTTTAATTCAGTTAAAACTTCAATGCTAATGATATCATAACGATAAGCTGCAACCACTTTTTTAAAAAGCTATTTTAAGTGTTTCAAATTTATTTCCTTTATATTGTTATATTATTAGTGAAGCATTTTCCCACGATCTCTTAAAGATTAAATATGCAATTTAATGTCGTTTTATAATTATATTAAACATTTGCGTAGTTTGTAAGACTTCTGTTGAATAACTTAAATAATTTGTAATGAAAAAAATTGAGTGCTTTATGGTAAAAGATATATGAATATAAATACACAGCCACACACAAAAAAATGGAACTTTTGAAGGTTTTATAAATACTTCTTTATTGAAATTACAAACCAAATTTGTAGCAGGAGGTGATCAATAAAACATTTTTAGTGTTAACTGAAGGAAACAACTTGGTGAAACTTATCTTGGCTGAATGTTATTGATGAATTACCATAAAATCGTTACACTTTAATTTATATTCTTTATACATTCTTGCATACTGTGTCAGGTGTGTAACAGAACCATTTATATACTTTCTGTGTGATACTGTTTCTTTACCATGTTCTTTTCCTGGAAAAGCTGATACAAAACAGGGAAACGTAACAAATAACAAGCCGAGATATTTCTTCAGATATTAACAATGCTGTTATAGCTTGGAGGAGGCGTTTCAGATAATTTCATGAATTTGTTTTTATATGTTTCTGTATGATGTACTCCAGAATTAGTTACTATTGATGCATAACTCGGAGGTATATCATCTGGTAAAAGTCTTCTATTGATCCAAATGGTATCAGTTGGCATCAGTGATCTTCTGAATTGATTAATCGCAGGAGCACCGTTAGGATTGTGAAATGGTACATAATTATACATGATAAATAATCTATAACATGAACGCAAGACAACGAGGAATGCAGTTCCAACTATCAACCCAGCAAAAACGATGGTAGAAAAATACAAATATGGGTGGCGGGTTCCGATACCAGTTGGTGCAATTGAAGGAATATATTTCCAGTTGTCGATTGGCTCCATTGTTCGATCAGTTATTGTATCGTTTTCTAGAAACAACAGAAAGAAGTAATATGTACTATACCACAAATATATTGTTGTCTGTTTATAAAGTCTAAATTAAGGAATGCATATTAATTGCGTTATTTTAGTTAATATTATAATTGATCTAGTTTTTTTAAATTCTGTGCATTATTTTTTTCAGTACGTTCCATTATTATTTCAAGCTTTAGGCTTATATTTTTAACATGAGTGCAAAAATATTACTAAAATAAATTTGTTATATATACTCTATACCTGATACTTTCAATCATTTTATTCATTAATAATATAAATGCTAATAATTTTCCATATCACAATTGATGTATTTCTCATTATAAATTTTGGTACAGAACTTTTTCCAATTATTCGAAAACTTGAAGTAGTTCAAGATTGCGGTTGTGACGATACAGAAATATTGAATGTATTTTTATGTATTCATTTTAAAACATATTTTTTAATTTCGGTTTTGTTTACACTGAGATAGTGTTAGAGATTTTGGAATATATATAACAGCCGTATTTTCGTGATGCAGGGAAATGTACTTTACAATATTCTCCTTCTTACATTGGATTTGGTACATTAGTCGCGCACAAATATGATATTTCAGTTTTCTTATTTTTCATGTTCACCTCCAAACACTCAATTAGTCAAATATTGACAGAAATTTTGAAGTGACTGTGTTTGTTTTAATTCTAGTTCTGTGCTTGTGTATTCAAAAAGTATTAGATACGATGGACTGTAACTGAAGCTTTATTATCAGGTGGTACTTTAAGGACGTTGTTGCAAAGAACAAATTATAAGAACAATTGAAGAAGAATCTCTAATACATTGAGGGAAGGAGGAAGTTTGCACAGACGGTGGATACCATTTTGGCAACTGAGAATCACTTATATACTGAACTGTTATTCATTTATCGGGAACGCTTCTCATATTCTATAGATTAGCATAAAAACTGCCTAGTTTTTTCTTCCACAGAATTACGTGGCCGCGGTAGCCGAGTGGTCTAGGTATCGGATCATGGCTAGCGTGTCATAAGTTCGATCCCAATACCACTAAAGACCCGCCGTGTAGGGTAGTGATGCACGTTAAATCTGTCGAGAGCTCAAACGTCCTCCCGTTGGTGTGGTGTGGTAGTTAGAAGAGGGGGTGCCAGCTCAGGTGTCGTCCGTGTCACTTGACCATGGTTCAAAATTACGCGGACCGTCGCCAAAAGCCCTCGTGTTGCTCAGACAGTGCGACGTTAATATTCACTCACTCCACAGAATTACAAGAAATGTCAACCCTACACTTCCGTGCTTTATATACCATGTGTGTGTGCTGTACGACTAAAAAAAGTTAGTTTCGAGTTGTGTAAATGTTACTACAAATTCATTAAACAAATACATTATATGCAAAAAAACAAGTAATTCAAGTAAATGTATAAAATATGCATTTGATTTTTCAAGAGAATTCATTTAGCTTATTATACAAAAAAATATATAGAAAAATCTCGAAGAAAACATTGAATGATGTAAAACAAAGATAAAATTATTGGTGCTGTTTTAGAAATTTTTTTAAGTGAAAGGTTTATTTTGACACATTATATAAGCTTAAACTTTTGTTTCAAATAGCATGATTTGATTGAGAAGCAATGTTCTTTGTACAGTTGTAAGCTTTAAAAATAAATTAAATCATTTTTACCAATTAAAGACAAAATATAATTAAAACTTTCAAAAACCTTAATGTGTTCTTTTTTAATGGCTTTCACTACTCTTTCCACCCACAAACCTGTTACAATTTTCACCCACTGAAAACTCGAAAGAAACTTCTGCCTTTTCAGGAACTATAATTTTTTTAAAGTTTGCTTTCTTCAATAAGTGTCCTATTTACCCCGCAGCAGCATAATAATTTGCGTTTTTCTTAACTCGGAGTTTATTTTTACTAAAGTCGAGAACACACACACACATTTCTCCATGTAAGAGGAATATCAAATCCGTGACTCATTCCAAGCCTTGAAATCATTTGACCGAGTCAGCTCACGCGAACTCATGTTCATAGGACGCCTACACTGGTTATTGTTCCCGGACATTTTCAGTTCATGACACATACAACTTACCAGAAAAAGAAATGCCACATTTGAAACGCGAAAACTTTTAAGTCATTGTTGGTCATGTATATTAATTTGTAGGAGTCTCCTCAAACCACGCCATAATCAATCTTATATGAATTGGAATACAAGAAAGATATTTTTGTTTTTGATATTTAATATGTATTCAGATAATTTAATTACTACTTTAGTTAAAGTATGTTGTGTAGTATTATAGGTGTTAAAATGGTGATTTTGTGAAGGGTATAAGTTTGAATTTATAACGATTTTAACTTGCTGGTGCAGTAAAGGCAGTGGTGTATCGAAGAGATAAGAATGTGTAATTGCATTTTGAAGTGGAAACCGAAGAAAATAGGGATTAAGGGAACATGGTACGATTTACGCAAAAATTTTTAATCTAAGGAGCTTCAAAATTTTTTTGATTGTTTCCTATTTGAGTACACTATGTAAAACAAATTTTGTGCTCAAAATTTCATAAAAAGCTAGCCATTTATTTTTTTAAGGAAAAAACTTAAAATTTGGGAATTTGTTTTAAAATGCTGCTCCTCTCCTACAAAAATTTACGAACACGCATAAAATTTGCTATACAAATACGTCAAACTATGTATAACAAAAGTTAGTAAGGTTTTTGCGATAATATGATTAATATCAGTACAATACTTAATTTTATGAATGCTTATTGAAAATTCCTTAAAATATGTATAAATTCCGAGTTTAATTATTTTTTAAAAAATAATTATTGTTTTGATTCAAAAATGCATTCCAACTTTTGTTACATGTACTACTAGCAATAGGTTAAAAAAAATTCAAAGCATTCGGCACAATAGAAAAAAAGCTTTAGCATTTTAAATGAAGATAAACTAGTTATTTTATCTTTCTGAGATAAATTAGTTTAAAATTTTAATTTGCCATAGGGATGTGAATAAAAACAAATGTAAAAGCTATCATAATTCTGCGTATCTTAAGTTTAGAGCTTTCAAATTTTGTGAAGTTATAGAAAAGTATATAAAGAATAATTTAGGCTAAAAAAATTAAATTTGATTTTTTGACAGATTTTTTTCAATTAAATCGTACTTTGTCCTCTTAAATTTATTTTTTTAAATATTAAGTGTTTAATTATGCAGTATTTTAGATCCATGTGCAATTCTAGTAAAAATTAACACAATCGACTTACACACACTTTCCCGTAATTAATTAATATATTAAATTAATTTAAATGATACTGACTCATAATTAACAACACGAGTGTACTAAAAAGGGTATTTTTCAGTTGATAAAAATAATAAGTTTCTTTTCTTTTATGTAAAGTTTTTTTACTGTTCGAAATGAAACACTATTCACTCTCTTTATCTGCAAAGGATTTTACAACTATTCCAAATTACCAGTGCCTTTTATTATTGAACTAGCAGGTATACCCGTTCTTTGAACGGATGAATTGAAAAATATGACAATCTAGATGGAAGAATAAATAACATTTTAATTAGGTTAAATTTTTAAATAATATTTTGAATAATTTTAAGTGAACTGCAAATCAGACTCTTAGTAAAGAACAATTTAGTAAATAAAATAGCAATCTTATAACTATAGCGGAATTACCCGGTATACCCAGGGCACGTCTGGGGAAAAAGTGACATAAAAAAGATAAAAGAAACAACAAAATCTAAGAGGGAATTTAAAAATGTGTTTGTTACATTGAAAATACTCTCTTTAAAAAAAAATACTTCCGCAACGAGTTAAAAAAATCCATCATCACCCATATTCGCTCATCATGTTAAATTTCACGCCTCTGGATCATTCGCATAGTGTGCTACATTGCACGTACACACATAAATATCTAAATAAATCAATGTTCTCGACGCAAAGCAGAAGCATCAATGAAAAAGTGGGATTAAGAAAAAAATTCTCCAAAATTAAATTTGAAAAATTTGTTTGGCAGGAATATGTTTACGACTCCTCCGAAACATCATTGAAGCTCCCTAAAAATTTTGGAGCGATGCGATCGACAGTGTGGATTCGCATAAGATACAAATAAACATACAAACACACAAAAATATAAATATATATAAAATATGTTAATTTCATTTATAAAATGTAACTAATCCTCAAAATATCGTTATGATTTTTTCCTGGGAAAACAAGTTATAATTTAGAACTCAGAATAATTTAGGTTGTAATGATTTTGAAAGTAAAAGATTTATGAATCTTGAAGCTTTACTGGATTATTTTCAGGTGTTCACTTATGCAAAATTAAAATGGTGAATAAAAATTCGTTGTGAACAAAAATATAGATGTGGGTACTTAAACTTGTTTCAAATAAATACCACAATATTACATTTAACAATCTCTCAAAATTGAAATAGCTTATGTACAGAATTGCATACGAAATGAATAATAGAAACACAAAAAATAAAAAATACTCTCTAAATTAATATTATTTATAACAGTTATTAGAAGTTATAATTTTATAAATTCTGTGGGGGAAAAAACATATCTGCAAAGATGTTTCTTTTTGTCATATCCCTAGTTTAGTCTCAAATTCAGAATTTTTTCTCTTTCTTACTATCTCAAAGGTCATATTTCATATAAGAAATCATTTCCTGATATTTAAATGACGCACTCAGAGATTAATCTCATAGTAAATGGTCTCTAAATGTCAACTGGTTATATTCTTAATGACTTATTCAGTTATCATTCATTTCTGATGCATTTCCACATTGGACAATAAATTTTTCATTTTATTAAGGTTGACAACATGTTTTATTATTTAACTGATTTATTGACTATAATCAATTGTTTGAAGCAATATCTATATATTTTAATCGATACTCTTGGTTCGCGTATCTTCATGCGATAAGCATTATCATTGCACTGTTTGTCCTTCAAAAAACAGCTACGTATTATTCTTGATTTTTCTGTATTTGTTTGAATTTATTTTTAATATAGTTGATAAGCTTGAAATAGGTAGAATATTTGCAGCAGTCACAAAATAATGTAAAATACTTTCAAGGATTCCACAGCTAAGTTTATTTAGTTTATGTCATTATTCACCGTGTAAATGTTTTCCTACCATTTTTAATGGGGTGTTATCCTTGGTGTGGAATGTACTGCTGCACAGATATTTTTTTCTTCATAAAAGGACTAATTATTCGAGTTTTCATGAATGTGGAATATGGTTTATATATTGTTAAGTTATATATTTTCCAAAGTTAATGCAGGAAAAAGAAACTTTTATCAATCAATTCATTTTAGGCCAATATATGTTATTGATAATATTGTGTCTTTAATTTATTACATAATATTCTGAAGGTTAATTAATCGGACCTTTGTGTGGTAATTATAATAATTTAGTATATTTTTATTTCTGGGTTTCTCTAAGAAACCTTATTTGAGACACAAAATAAATGCTTTTAAAAACTACCAAATTTTACCAATGAGTAATTGATTAAAAGCATGCAAGGTTGTGTGATCTAATTAATGACTATCTTTATATTGCAACTGTTAGTTGAAATTAAAGAATATTAACAAATTTTTAAATAAGTTAACGAAATATTCTATAAGCGATTCTTTTATCTTTATCCAACTCCTGTGCATTACTTTTCAGCATTATAAACTCTATAATAAAATTAAAAATGTATAAATTTATGTTATAATTTGAAAAATCATTTGTAAAAATCAGTCAAGAATGTTTTTTTTTAAATCATGGAGTTAGCAGTTTCTAAAGAAAATGTTTATGTTACGAAATCTTCGATGAATATATATATGTTTGTTTTCGAAATCTTTAATTCTAAAATCTACCATTCGCGTTTGAATTTTAATTATTCAGCGATTTTTTTCTCTTTTTTCCTGTAAGAAATGCGTTTCCAGTGGGTTCTGTTAAATAAAAGTAATCAATTTCCATCAACTAAAAGGGTGCATTTTTTATCTTTAAAAATATGTTCAACCAAACAATACTATTTAATCAACCTTTTGCGAAGCATACAGTAAATTTTGAAGACTTTCTTTAGATGATTTACTGAGGAGATAAATTTTAATAAGTTATTATCACAATTTTGATTTTTAATTACACTGCATTTAAAAAAACTTTTCAAAAATGGATTTCAAAAAATATAGATAAATTACTTGCGAGTTATGAGTAATCAAGTTAATGAATTTAGCTCATCTATCCATTTCATAAACAGTTATTGTTTGATATAGTGATCTATATTCGATATTAGATTCGATTATATAAAAAAAAAATTACTTATTTCCTTGGTTTCACCTTGGTAGACGAAAGTCTTCTTACGGTTGCCTCACAAGATACGTTGCAATGAATTGAGGTACAATAATATTAGTATTTCTTCGATCCCCAAAAAATATATATATATGGAGAGTTGTTATAACGCTTGGGCGACCTAAAACAAACTTTCTTGAAACTGAGTTTTCAGATCTGAATTTATTTCAAAATCTTTTGACCACTTTGTGCGAGAGACATTATTCCGCCGAGAACTATCAATTCGTGATATGCTTTCTATGTATATAATGGACCTTCATTTTAAATAATTATGCAAAAGTGCTTTATTTGGCATACCAACCTATTTTGAAGCTAAAAACTTTAAATCAATAGAGAAGTCTTTGTAAACTTCAGAAATATCCAAAGATATTTTTAAGGAAATTAGTGATTGTCACATAAAGATAATTTATTCTAAAAATAAAATGGTAGATATGAATATTTTAGATTTCTAAGTTAATATAACATTTTCTTTTGTAAAAAAAATCGTTTACTATATTCATCAGTGATTACATAGAAGTACTAAATAAAATGCATATTGTACCCGAGCTTTTAGAGGCCCGTGTATGTCATACATAGGACATAAAAATCCCTTTTTTCATAGGACAGTTACATTTTATTTGATATTAAAACACATTTTTCAAAACTGCTGTATATGTTATGATATTTCAACACAAACAATATAAAGTAAGCATTACAAACAGTGAATAATAGATATACGTTTTCGCAACATATGTGTTCCTACAAAGTCATTTCAGCTCAAATTCTATTGTGTGTATGTGTGGAAGCCTTTTTAAATCGTTTAGTGCAAATAGATCATCTGGAGGCACATAAGTTTTTTCAGCATTTTATTAAAGGTTTTCATCATGAGACTGTAAAATTCATAAAAGTATTTCACTTAGAATGCACGTAGTTCCTTACGGATTATTTAAATACAGGACCATCTTCATATTTTGGTGGTGGAGTTTCGTGTGGATTGTTTATAACCGAAGGGTAAGCTGCGTTGTTAAAACCTTGTATTGTAACTGCCGAATAATCTGGTGGTTTATCTGACGAACTATCAACTTCACTTCTTGCACCGCCACTACTGTAAGCAGAATTATTGAAAGATACTGAAATTCCTACATCATCCCGAGCATTTGTAAATCTTATTCCTGATGGCTGAATATTGTTTTGTGGATCCGTTGTGGTTCCTGAAATATTTGAATGCGATGACGACTCATTTGTTGCCATTTTGCAGCAAGTGACAGCTACTAAAAATACAACTAGTCCGACTCCGAGAATACAGAAAAATATAACTTCTTGGCCTGAAGGACTTGGAGGTTCGAAAGTCGGAAGTTCATTTCGTGGTCTAGGTCTTTCCCAAGGGTAGGGTCTTCTGGTGGTGGAAAAATAAAAGATAATACCATCATCATCATCGTCTCCCCACCTCTGAACTAAATAGGAAGAAAGGAGAAATTCTTATGTTTTTTTTTTAAATTGATAAAATTAAACTGTAAAATACAATCGTTAGATTATATGCAAAAATTAGATCAGAACATGAAATCTTTGAGAGGGATTGTAAAACAGCAAAATATATATTGATAGTTCTTTATATGAAAAAAAAAAGTGATTTCATTAAATATTCTGTTTGAAATGAAAATTACTGAGAATTAATTGTTTCAAATTTTTGAAAGAATGTGAATGTGATTCTTACTACCTTAAAGCATATTTGAAGTAATTATATATAGTAAATATATGGAGTATTGTATGTCACTGAAAATTTGATGCCTTACGATGATACATACTGAATTCCTTTTTATCACAATAATAAATAATATATATATAAGAAACTCTCTAGACCATTTAATTACTGAATATAGCTTAAAATTTAGTAGAAATAAATAAAAGAGAAGTATAATTGAATGATCTTTATATATATATATCAAGCTGACATGTATGCATTTCATTTGTGTAACTATAATTTCCGCATTTTTTGCCCTAAAAATATTTTTATTGTTATATTAAATATGTTCACAAAATAGTCTCATATTTCAATAGATCTTTTTCTCTGAATGTATTATATATTTTTAGATAAGAAGTATAATGTAAAGTATCATCTGTAAATTATATTTGGGATTTTCTCTACTTAAAATGTATGTATAAAGTTATACTGTGCGGCAATTTTGCTATTTTTTAATGTATTTAAATTAGTTTTGAATAAGTATTACTAGCAGAAATTTTTAAACAAGAGATTTTTCAATGAGCACAATATGTAGTGAATCTAAATTTGCTTGTTACTTTTGCAGCATGCACTAATTAAACATTACAGAACTTTTTGAAACCTTAGAAATTCAGGTTTTATTTTCTTAATAATATGTGTGTGTGGCGAGAAATTTGTTCATGGAAAATAAAAAAAAAAAACAATGTATTATATTGCATTATATGTATGCAGTTAAATTTTTTTAAATCAAACTTACATGAACCTTTAATTTGATTAAAATAACTTTAAGTAATAATCATACTAAATTATAAACAAACAAAAATCACAACTCAACTTATTAGGACTATAACTCAAATAAACATTTCTTAAGGGACTCACTCTCATACTTAATAAACATTTCTCTTATAAGGACTATAACTCAAATAAACATTTTTACGTTTAATTCCAAATTGAGATGTTCTAGGAAAGTAAAGAAAAGGAAGCGCACTGTTTTTTCATCAATTGAATGCATTAACTTATGCATCATTCATTTTAATGATCTTTCCCATATTTTTAATCTCTCAAGTATTCTGCATTAAGAAAATCCCTTAAGACTCAGGAATTTTAAGCAGTACATAAAATTAAAAATAATCGATTTATAAAAAAGATATTCACAAAAGCTTATATGTTAATAATACAAAATGATAAATGAAAATTGAACTGAATGAATTATATATTTTTGCATTCATTTAAATCGAAAATATTCTTTGTTCACTTTTTGTATTTTAACTCCTTAAGTACCCCTCAGCGTATATGTACGTCTTGCTCAGCCAGTGTAACTGCACCAGACATAAGTCTTTCTGAAACACGATATTTTCTTTGCGCTGCCATGAGTAAGTTATTCCGATGGCTTTTAAATGCAGTGACATGACCTTGAGAATGTTTGTGAAGGATTTACTTATTTCAGAAAGTTTACTGTTGTTCTCAACTCTCCTTAATACACTGCATACGCAAGCCTATGTGAAAAACGGCTCGAATCACGTAACTTTTAATCGGCAGTTAAGAGGTTAATAGGCATTTATTGTAAATTTATACCTAGAAATATATCTTGTATATTTTCCTAGAATCTGTAAGTATTGCAGTATGTTTATGTATATGAACCATTGTTTGTATGTTATATTACTCTTTGTATGGCGTTATTGTTTATTGTTGTCGTTGTAATTCATCCAAAAAAGATCTTAAATTTTGTTAATTCAATTTTTTTTTAATTATGAAAACTTAAAAATGTTGTATATTTATTTCAGTCATCTAGAATATTCTGATTTTCTTTGATACTGAATTGAATGCTGTAATAACCTTCTTTAAATTTCTACATTTTTATTACATATTTCAGGTTTTACAAATTAAATTTTTTGATGCACCTCTGGCCTTTCAGTTTCAAATTTCGTAAACTGGGAGATATCTTTGAGTTTCATTAGTTAGGGACATATGAAAATATTTTATTAAAGCAATATTATCTATTTAATCAGATACAAAACAATTAACAATTATTTCAACAGATACAATTATTGATTTTAACAGCTCACACTGTGCGGTACAGATTGTATCACAACGTGTTAATTTTTAAATGCTGTGTTGTTATTAATATTTTTTAAATTCACATTTGAAACCAAAAAATAAAAATAAAAATTATGTTGTAGTACTACAATTCTCTGAATTTTTAATACCTGTTTTAATAGTAGACATTTTAATGGAACACCGGCATGTCGTCACTTTGTACCCAGGTGCCACTGGAGACACTCTATATAGAGAGACTGATACAAGTAAAATCTATCGAGGCTCAAATTCCTCCCTTTGGTGAGGCAGATTGGAATGGGTGTGCGAGCCCAGGTGTCATCCTTATTACTTGACCGAAGTACAAAATTAGTTCAAAGCTTTCTTTGTATTCAGTTTAATTTGACACATCTAATAGGCATACAAGTGATCATTGGGCACACGTCTTCTGACCCTGGTAAGCGAAAGTCGTCTTTCAATTGTTTCGAAATATGTTACAAGGAATTGAGGTACAATAATGTCTCTGTTTCTTTGAGAAGAAAGAACGAGAAAACGAGCAACGAGAGTTGTTACAACACTTGGGTGATATAAAACAGATAGTTCTGAAGCTTGAGGCACTTTAAAAACTGAATTTATTTCAATGTTGATGGGTAACTTTGCGAGAGATACTATTCGGTCTAACACCATCACCTTGTGATATGCTTTCTATGCATGCAACTGATCTCTATCTTAAAGAATTCATTTAACATGCCGACTAAAAATTTCAGATCATTAGAGCAGTTTTTGCAAACTTAAGAAGTTTCAAAAGATTATTTTAAAAGAAAAATTTGTACTTTTGTTTTAGTCAATTTATTCTGAAGGTAGAGTGGTAGATATATAAAAATTTTAGTTTTCTTAATTAATATGATGTATTATCTTTCATAAAAGCTCATTTACTAAATTTATCAAATATTTCATGAAAGTATGAAATGTAATGCATGTTGTATCTGAACGTTTGGAGGCTCGTGTATGTCATAAATAGAATATTTATAAAATCACTTTTCTTTGGACAATTATAATTTGATATTAAAAACATTTTTCAAGACTACTGTGTATGTTGTGATATTTCAACACTAATAATATAAAGTAAACATTACGAACAGTGAATAATAAATAAATGTTTATATAGCAGATGTGTTTCTACAAATTTATTTCAGTCCAAAATCTATTAGAGACCTTTTTAAATCTGTTGATGACAATAGATCACCTGGAAGCACAGTAGTTTTTGTAGCATTTAATTAAAAAATTTCATCATGGGAATGTAAAATTGTAAAAGTATCCCACAGAGAATGCGCATGGTTCTTTACGGTTCAGTTAAATACAGAACCATCTTCATATTTCGTTGGAGGAGTTTCTTGAGGATTGGTTATAACCGAAGGGTAAGCTGCATTGTTAAAACCTTGTAATGATAACTGTCGAATAATCTGGTGGCCTATCTGACGAGCTATAAACTTCACACTTCTTGCACCTCCACTACTGTAAGCAGAATTACTGAAAGACACTATAATTCCTATATTATCACGTACATTTGCGGGTCTCGTTCCTGATGTTTGAGTATTGTTTCGTGGAGGTGGGTGCGTTGTGGTTCTTGAAGTACTTGAATGCGATAATGACTCATTTGTTGCCATTTTTCAGTAAGTGACAGCTACTAAAAATATAACTAGTACAATTCCGAGAACAATAAAAGCACAACTTCTTCACCTGAAGAACTTAGAGGTTCAGAAGTCGGTGGCTCAATTTAAGGTCTTTCCCAAGGGTAGGGTCTTCTGGTGGTGGGAAAAATAAAAGATGATACTATCATCATCGTCTCCCCACCTCTGAACTAAACAGGGAAAAGAAGAAATGCTTACGGTTTCTTAAATAAATAAAATGGATTTGCGAAATACAGTTGTTAAATTATTTGCGAAATTAGAACATGAAATCATTGAAAGGGATTGTAAAATGGTAATGAAATGATCTGTCGAGTGGTATGATTTCATAGTGAATGGATATATATTTAGAATAGGTTGTATTGATGAGGCATCATTCTTGTTGAGGATTATTCATTTTTATTGGATTTAGACATTTAAGTAGAAAACTACGCACAAACAAAAATGACAATAGACGTACAAGTGCAGTGTTACGTGAAGAAAATAAGCAGCTGCAGGCAGATTTTTGTCCTGAAACGGAGGTTTATATGCAAAACGCCGACCGGAAATTCCCAAACTCACATGACTTCCGAGGAAGGTTCTTCTGATTGGTGGACAGCTATCATACGATGTGGGTTACATAATCACTAATCTAAATTCGCTGACTACATAAATTTTATGTGTTAAAAGTTACGGTTTATTCCCAATAGGTGGATAACCAACAATTAATTATTTACCCGAAGTCCTGATGGATTCTGGATCATTAACAATCAAAAAGCCCTCAAAACAGCCTATCTATGTATCCAAGCCTATCAATATACATATATACTGATAGTTCCTTACATAAGAAAATGACTTCCTTATAAATATTTTTTAACAATGTCTACTTCGTGTTTGGTGTAGTAATTACTGAGAAATAATTGTTTCAAATTTGAAAACACAGAAATGTGATATTTATTCTTTAAAGCATACCTGAATCAATTAATGATAAATAGTAAATATGTCACTAAAACTCTTAGATATATTACTCAATGATATTTACTGAAGTTATTTTTTTCACACTGATACGAAAAATACATATATAAGTGAAAATTTTGGAGCATTTAATGTTAGATAAGCTATTCAAATTCGGTTGCAATGAGTAAAAGATAAGTAATTGAGTGATTATTACATATCTAATTGCTATGTATGATATTCTTTTCAGTTACTACTATTCCTACATTTTTTCCTCTGACAATATTTGTATAGTGAATCCTTAATATGCCTACAAAGCAGTCTTATATTTGTGTTTGTGGGTATAGACCTTTTCCCCTCAGTATTTTATATAGTTTTAGTCAAAAGTTATATTGTAAAGTATCAACTCTGTTTTGTTGTTTTTTTATAATTAATTCTTACGTTATGTTATTTCCTCCACTTAAAATGCAGGCACAAAGTTTAACTGCAGCACATTTTTCTATTTTTGAATGATTTTAAATTAACTTTGAAGGAATATTACTTGCATTAACTTTTAAATACGAGTTTTTTCAGATTTTTAAGCGATTACAATACATAGTGAATCTAAATCAGTTTCTTACTAATGTCTTTGATGGATTTTTTTGCAACATACATTAATTAAAACCTACAGAATAAACGTCTTCAGTAATAAAATTTATTTTTTAAACCCTTAGAAATTCAGATTTATATATAACGAGTATAACGAGGAATTTGTTCATCGAAAATAAAAAAAAAACCGTAAGTATGCAGTTTAATTTTTTTTTTTTTTTCGTATAAAGTTTGCATACTTTTTGAACAAATAAAATATCTTTAAAGAATAATTATTCTAAATTATAAGCAAAAAATAAAAAAAACTCCTTTTATTAAGACAGTCATTCAAATAAAAGGTTTATTTTTTATTTAATGCTTCTTTTTTTTTACGTTTTAAGTCCAAATTGCTCTGTTCTTGAAAAGTTCATTAGAAAAGGAAGAGTAATCTTTTTTCATCATTTGAATGCATTCAATTAAAGATGTATTATTCATTTTAATGATCGGTTATCCATATTTCTAGTTCTTTCAATGTATTGCGTAAAAGAAACCTCCCGTAAGATTCATAAGAATTTTAAATGGCCCATAAAAATAAAAAGGATTGATTCTTAAAAAATTCTTCGAAATATACTCAGGAAAGCTTAAAAGTTAACAATACAAAAATAACAAGCAAAAATTAACTTTTATTAATTATTTTTACGTTCGTTTAAATCGTAAACATTTTTTTTTTCACATTTTTGTCCGTCAGAACACGTCAAATACCTTTTTTTCCCTGTCTTAATTTTGACTGTGTTATCCAAAGTAATATATATACAATGTAAATTCTTAAAATCATTATTTTTAAAGGCAATTATTGTTAAGGCATTATTAGTTTTATTGTTTTAAAGAACATAAATAGGTTTAAAGAGTTATACTTGCTAATAAAGAACAGGTATCACACTCCCTGTTTTTGAAAAAAATATTATTTTTATAAAGTTTTAGCAAAATTTTCAATGTTAGAAAAACAGCATAAATAAAAACACATCGGACACAATGTAATTTTAATTTCATTGATGTACTTCTTGATTCATCTGAAGTGTCATAAACAGCAGGTTAAGAAATATTAATGAAATAAATATTTTATAAAAATTCGAGTTTGACATTAATGATTTTTCGTCAAAATTACTTTGTTCTAAGCTAAAAATGGCTGTAAAATATGATTAAATGTAACTATCTTAAAACCTGCTGTTTGTTACTCTCTAAAGAGCTCATTACATAAGTGTCATATATTTCATTGAATTTTATTGGATTGTTTTTGAGATGTCCCATTTTTCATGTGCATATTTTTGTGAAAATTTCATTCTTCAAAAAATATATATTTAAAAAATATTTTTTTATAAGTAAATATTAAAAAAAACCTCAAAACATTCTCCAATTTTATATATTAGTTCTTCTTTTTCCTCAATACTTATATTTCTTTTTTTATGACCTTAACATCTAACACCTAAAAACACTTTTTCAACTTATTCGGATGCCTCAATATATATAGAAACACAGGGTGTCCAGCCTTAATGTGACCCAATAGATAATTCCCGAACCGTTCGGTTTAGATATGCACTTCCAATTTAAAAAATGTTTTAAAAAAGGTAAGGAATGTTTTTAGTGCTTTTCAAACCAAAAAACCCATTTACAAAAAAATTACAAAAATTAAATTTTTATACGGTCCCCCGGTCCTATCACTTGTATTTAGAAAAGATGCAGTACACAAAAACAAAGTAAACACAAAAAGTTTCATTTTTTTACGATAAAAACTGGCCGAGTTATGCCTACATAAATTTGAAGCATCCGAGTTGCTCAGAAAAAGGGGTCGTATATAAATTGAGTTTAAAGCACAGTAATTCACTATTTACAGAAAGAGCAAAAAAAAACCATTATAGAAAAATTAAAACATTGTAGTAAACATCATAGATTGACAATTTGTATTGCTGTGTGGCAAACAATAAAAATTAAATTAAAAAAATACAACTTGTACCGAAAAGATTAAAACGCCTTTTTTTAACAAATAGCAGAAAAATAATACAGGATTTGCCGTTCAAATTATAGCATAATGTGGAATGATACGCCAATCATGAATCAGGGGTTTTATTATATCAGAATGAGCAAATTAACTTAAATAATGGTGAAGGTACGAGGTGTGGCACGAGACGAGGGAATATGTCTATTGCAACTCTCAGTTTTATACAAGCCCTGAACAGCACGGGCAATTGTGCAATAAGATGGATGTTTTCGAGTGGGAAATTTAATGGCATTAAGTCTTACCACCTCTCTCTTATTTCGATTACACTGCCCATAAAACAGTACCATTTCGCAGTTTCTTCATTTGTATACATCTCGTTCTCCCCTACTAGAATTCGTAATATTAGAATAAGACTGTATGCAATTGCAAGCGACTACACAACAGATTTTTAACGTTCGTCATGATCCGCAAAAACGCAGCAAGCCGTAGCATATAAGTCTTTTTTTTTTTTTGGAACTCCTTTTGAAGTGTTTTCTTCATCCAAAATATTTTATTTTTTCTACGTTTTACACGTACACAGAATAAATTTTATTTCTTAAGTACTCAATTATTGTATTATTAACGTATGCTTTTAAATTTAAAAACGATTTACATAAGAGTGACGTGCAAGAGCGAAAGTTTCCTAGCAAAGTTCCAACTAATTTCACTTTGGAGACAGCCCCTTACTAGCTTCTTGAAAATAGCCGAGAAAATGCATATAAAGTATAATTTTCAAAGTTCCATAACTCGGTTTAGTTTTTATCGTAATAAAATGAAACTTTTTGTGTTTACTTTGTTTTTGTGTACTGCATCTTTTTCTAAATATAAGTGATAAGACCTGGGGACCGTATAAAAAATTAATTTTTGTAATTTTTTTCTAAAAAGGTTTTTTGGTTCGAAAAGCACGTAAAAACATTCCTTACCTGTTTTAAAACATTTTTCAAATTGGAAGTGCATATCTAAACTGAACGGTTCGGTAATTAGTTATTGGGTCACATTAAGGCTGGACACCCTGTATAATATTATCTTGTTTCTTTAGCCTATAAGAATTGCGTAGTGTTTTTTCACCATTTATTCTGCACCATTGTTTGTATATTGCATTACTCTTTGCATGGCATTATTGTTTATTTTTTGTCATTAGATTTCAATTCGTCCAAAAAGCTTAAGATTAGTAAATTCCACTTTTCATATTCTGAAGACCTATAAAACTTGTATATCTAGTTCAGTTATCCAGGATATTCTGATTTAACGATTTATTACTGAATCGAATACTGTTATATCTTCTTAAATTTCTTACATTTTTATTATAACTTTCGGGTTGTACAAGTTAACTATTCCAATTCTTCTTAAGTACATTTTAGGTTAAAATCTCGTAAACTGTAAGATACCTTTGCTTTCGCTAACTTTTCCAAAAATTTGTATCCTATATAGCACATAGTTTTGTTTTTCAGTGTTATATGTTATTCATAACTATTTGGATTTGCACCAGAAACCTTAATAAAAAAATATTTTTCATTTTAAAGTACTATAACTCTCTGGATTTTTATTGGCTATTTTTAATTGTAGGCATTGTAATGGAACGTGATTAAAATATTATTTAATGATTAATAAAAGATATTTATGAAACATTCGAAATGAAAATATCTAGTAGAGATTTATTTTCCTAGAGATGAAAAGAGTATAATCTTCTTTTTAATAACATTTTTTTTCTGTATAACTTTATTTTTGAACTTTTTTTATCGTTAACATTTAACTCAAAATGTATAGCCAAACCCTGTTGCTCTCTGATGAAATATCTATTAAAATACGCGCTTACAGCATAAAAAAAGATATAATAATTAAATCAATCTACAATATTCTTTTCTGTATACTAAATACAAATGCACTATATTCTCCAAAATATTTAGTAAGTTAGTGAAATATCTAGGCAGGTATTAAATTGACCAATCTTTAACCAAATTAATTTCATTCTAATAATATTATCGTTTTGACTAGTACGGACGTTAATTAAAATGCAGTGGTTCTTATTAAATTTAAAGAAATAAAATAAATTGTTCACTAATGAAATGAATTAGTTTCAAAATAAATACTAACTAAATTAAATTATTTTGCTTGAAAATGAACAGGTGTAATATGCACTGATTGAAAAGGGACATATATTCGTTAAGAAATTAAAAATTTACATTTTAAGTTATGAGAAAACATAATTTTATCCTACTTTTCTTTGAAATATATAAGAACTGGTACAGTCTATATTATTAAGGTATTAAGAATTCCTTATTCGTTTCAGTGATTAATGATATGAAGTAAAAATATAAAAATAAATTAATTGTGATTCATCGAAAGTGGGAAATTAACAGATGATTCTAAGAAATGATTGGTCTTGGAATAAAATTCGTTAAACTTTTCAGTTTTTAACTGAAATACTTAGATTCAAGAGTTTATTCCGTCTACCAAGGTTAGAAGAGACATTATTCACTCTACCACCATCAACTTAAAGTATGCTATCAACGGACCTTCATTTTTACGAATCATGCAAAATGTGTTTATTTGAGAAACCAACAATGTTTTGTAACTAAAAGTTTTTCTTAAAAAATAAATTTGTTCTTAAAATTAATTACTAAATTTATCAAAGATTTTGTAGAAATAGGACCTAAAATGAATGTTGTACCTGAAATTTTGGCGTCTCGTATATGAGCGTCTCGTCACATAGAATGACAAAAGAATCTCTTTTCTCACAGGACAATTAAATTTTATTCAATACTTTAAAAAGAAACATTTTTCAAGACTCCTGTATGTGTTGTGATATTTTAACACAAGCAGTATTAAGTGAACATTACAAACATGGAATAATAAATATGTGTTTACACAGAGCATATATGTGTGTGTGTCTTCCTATACAAAGTAACTTCAGTTCAAAATATATTAGAGGCCTTTTCAAAGCGTTTAATGCACATAGATCACCTGGTATTGCAGAATTTTATGCAGCACTTCATTAAAACTTTTCATCATGGGAATGTAAAATTCGTAAGACTATCTATCCCACAGAGAATGCACATGGTTCTTTACCGTTCAGTTAAATACAGGACCATCATATTTCGGTGGTGGACTTTCTTGAGGCTTGTTTACAACCGAAGGGTAAGCTGCATTGTTAAAACCTTGTAATGTAACAGTCGAATAATCTGGTGGTCTATCTGAAGAACTATCAACTTCACTTCTTGCACCACCACTTCTGTAAGTAGAATTAATGTAAGCGAGTGTAATTCTTATATCATCACCTACACCTGTAGGTCTCGTTCCTGATGTCTGAGAATAAATTTGTGGAGGTGGATGTACTGTTGTTCTTGAAGAACTTGAATCCGATAATGCTTCAGATGCAGCCATCTTGCAACAAGTGACCATTACTAAAAATATAAGTAGTCCAATTCCGAGAACAAAGAAAAATACAACTTCTTCACCTGAAGAACTTGGAGGATCAGAAGTCGGTGGATCAATTTGAGGTCTAGGCCTTTCCCAAGGATAGGGTCTTCTGGTGGTGGAAAAATAAAAGATGATACCATCATCATCGTCTCCCCACCTCTGAACTAAACAGGAAAAAGGAAAAATGCTTACGGTTTCTTAAATCGATAAAATGGAATTGTAAAATACAATTTTTAGGTTATACGCGAAATTAGAACATAAAACTATTGAAAGGGATTTTACAAAATAGTAACATTATATATATATATATATATATAACTGGTAAAATATTTAAGCAGGTATTTTTAAGCAGAGCTTCACGTTTTTTATCCTAATAATATTGTGGTTTTGATTTGTAAGAACGTTAATTAGTAGGTAGCAGTTTTTGCTAAATTAAAAGTAATGTAATGTACGAAGTAAAAAAATTCTATTCACTAATGAAAGGAATAGTTTTCAAAAGTAATGTAAACTAAATTTAATTATATTGCTTTTAAAAGAACAGTTGAAATATAAGTTGATTATGAAGTAACGTTCATACAAAAATTAAAAATTTACATGCTGTTCTGAGAAAACTTCTAATTTTGTCCTATTTTTCTTTGAAATATATAAGAATTAGTATTTTCTGTTATTAAGGTATTAGGGAGTGGTATTCTTTTTTGTCATTAATGATATAAAGTGAAAATATCAATTAATTAAATATATAATTTATCGAGAATTATAAACTAATACATTACATTTAGAAATGATTGGTTTTGGAAAAAAAATCGTTTTTTCTTAATTTTTAACTGAAGTGTCACTTGTTGCCGCTGTAGCCTGGTGATTATTTTCAAGAACTCGTGGCCAGCGTGTCATGAGTTCGATCCATAGTGCCATTGAAGGCCCGCCTTGTATAGAGTGGCTGATGTAATTTAAATCTGTGGAAGCTCAAAGAATCCTCTTGTTGGCTTGTTTTAGAGAAAGGGGTCGCTTGATCAAGAATTCAGAGGTCTGTCACCAGTACTCCACGTATTGCTTTATAAGGCGATGTTAATTAACACTTGCTTACACCCAACAATAACGTAAAGAAATTGTAATGCATTTTACTCCGGTAAATATAAAACTATTCTGTTGCAAAGATTTCTCATAGAGAAAAAATTATTTGGTCAATTAACAAACGAATAATGCAAATAAAATTATGCCAAGATGGAAGAATACAGATGCACCATGAAAAACTTAAGTAAATTAAATGTTTATTTTGTATTATTTATTAGGTTTTATTATTGGAGTCAAATTTATATTTAGCAAGAAGTTCTAATATTTTTACTTTACACAAAAAATTTAACTGCTTAAAATGTTTTTTTTTTTTAAAAAAAAAGATGTTTTAAAGAATTTTTAACTTGATTTTCATCGAGTATAAAAACTTTAGTTTTTTTTAGTTTTGTTATGATTTATGCTTTAATTTATTTACTGTGATATATTAGCTTTTTTCCAATTTTATCCAAGTTATTTATTTTTATGTTTTTCTTTTGGAAAATAAAAGTCATTAAAACAAGCTAAATTTATATTTTACTCAAAAAAAAAATGTTACAAGTTAGCAATAAATATTGAAAAAACAGCAAAAAATAGTAAACAAGTGACATTTGCTATATTTTGTCAACAATCGAAAAACGCACACACACAATTTGGAAATTCTTTGATAAATGTACCTTATTTTCTTTCCTATTTACAGCAGCCAAATTTAACCGATCCCATATTAAATTGTAACATTTTTATTAGTTATTTATACTGAATACTAATATTCCAGAAATATGACGAATCTTTATTAAGAGAGTTTTAACAAAATATCCTATAACTTCCGATTACTTGTTCTCTATTTTCCTTTTAGCAACTTACTATATTTCGAAAGTGGCTTAGTAATTTTCTATAAATATTTTCCCAACACAACAAGAATTTTTCATCTCATAAATGTACATATAAATTAGATAAATTACTTTTTCATTTCTCACAATGCTTTGGCTCTTCACCTATCATACTCATACTCAACTTGTATAATATTATAAGTGTAGTACATCTCCTGAAAATTAATTGGTATTTCTTCTATATATTCATTTTAAAATGTTATTATACTGAGGAGGAGAATCATCAAAGACTACTGGAAATCTGCGTTCTGAGGAGGTTGAGGGATTGTCTTCTCTCACTACTGCATCATAAGGAGGTGGAATATCTAATAAAGGCGTTGGATTTGCAGTTTTGTACGGATTTACCGATGAATTAGGTGCTGAAGAAATACTGAAAGATGGACCATCCGTTGAGTTCTCTATTCCCGTGAAATCCAAAGTAACTGCTGTTGCTCCATGTGGTAAAATGATAGATGTACTTGTTCTTGGAGGATTTAGTCCACTTCTGCGATTATATCTTCCGCATCTATTCGGAGGGACATGTACAGTTCGAGATGATCTTGGAGGAGGATGCAATATCGTATCCGCATAATCGTCACCAAATTCATTGCAAAATTTCTTGCAACATTGAAAAATGGCTATTACTGTGAAAACTATTACATAAAATATAATTAAAAAAATAGTCATTTTATCATCACTACTGGAACTTTTTCCAAAGCTGCTGTCATCGTCCGACGAATACAGAAGTCTTCTAAAAGATTTCAAAGAATGTCCTGCCTGATTGTCCTCATTTAGCTCTAAATGGGAAAAAGGAAACAAAAATAACCTTCAAAATGAACTCGTGGGAGAAGTGAATGATGTGTTCATTCAGTGCATTCAAATAATTTAATAACAGATGGTAGTATATTGTGAAAGCTAAATTTTTTTACTTATGTATCATGAGATATTCCAGTAGCTTGCTGGTGTATACATTTAGGTATTCGGAAAAATAAATTGAAGTGGGAAGAATTTTGTAGCATTTTTATTTATTTCAGCAGAGATGTTTATTTTACGACTGATCTCGAGAAAATAGTGAAAATATGGAAAACATGACTACGAAAAGAAAAGAAAAATCACATGACTGTATCAGATATTACTCTGAAAATAAAACTAAATTTCCCTCACTTAAATTTTACATTTTTTTGAATTGCTTATATATCCTACTAAGTTTATATTAATGAAAAAGGTATCAATTACAATTATTACTGAAATTAAGGAGCTATGGTTTTCATTGAATAGTCTTTTGATGACGTTATATACATGAGAAATTCCAATAATTTTAGAATTTAATGTATTACTATCAAAAGTACTAATTTATTTTGAATTTTAATGATGTTGCTTTCAAATTTATACTTCCATCTCAAAACATTTATTTATGGAAAATTGTTTGAAGTTAGTTGAAACTAAAAAGTAATCTCAAACAAGAGTAAGGGCATCCCAAAGACTAGATTTTGACGATTTTACATATAGGGTCAACCAAAAATCTTTCCCTAATTATAAACATTTAGTTTGTTCAAACTATTCAATTTAGACGTATGCTTGTTCGGATGTATTATAAATAGTGTAATGAATTTGTATAAGACCATTTACCTCCGTAAATATCAACGTATGTCCCCTTGGTAGCTAGCAGAATATCTAAGCGGTATTCTAGTTTTATCGTGTCTCCTGTTATGCTGCCTCTTTCTTTCAACATTTCAAACCATCGCTTTATTGATTTTTCATCTGGAGGGCTGCGTCCATAAAAATGTCGAAATTTACGCTGAATATTAATGGGTGAATTCTTTAAATGAAACCAAGACACACGCTTTTGGGCTTTCTCTTTGAGTCGACGCCATGTCAACCGAAAATAATGTCTTGCCCAAAACGAAAGTACTAAAACTGAATTATCCAGTGATACAAAAATTATATTTTTATATTAAATAGTTATTTTGTAATAAATTTTTATAACAAGGGCAAGATTTTGGGTTCACCCTGTATAAGATTATTGGATTCCTTCTTAGTTCTGCGTTTATAGTCAGTCACCTCAACTTTTCTTACTATTTATTACTGTAGAATCTAGACTAAATATTCTGGATCTTGTGTGAGTGATTCGACTTTTTTTTAGACTCTATATCCTTTCTATGGGTCCCCTCCCATATTGGATTGAATGGTAACGAGATAGCTGATAGTTTGGCCAAGTCTGCCATTGCTGACACCTTGCGAGGGAACACTTGTCTAACTTTTGCGAACTCTCCTCCATTAAAACGATAGAATTAAATGCATTTTAGGGAATATCCCTGCTCTCCCTTGGTATTTTGGGACAAAACCTCGTTGGTGTCACCAACTTAATATTCCTAGGGATCAGCAGATGTCTTACTTTTCAACACGGCCGGAAAATCTTTCCAGAATGCCGTAGGTGCGAGACTGATCAGGCCTCCTCTAGTCACATTCTTAGTTGCTTGAATTTTACTATTGACGAGAGGTCTTAGGAAATCCTATTTAATTTTTAGATTTTTGGGGGATTTTTGGTGTTATGGAGAGGGTGTGTAGCTAAGCTACACCATCTGGAATAATAAACAACAAAAAGCAACAACAACTGTAGAATTTGGATGTAATTCAGCTTAAATATGTTTATTTACGTTTCTATATGTAAATTCTATAGTCAAAGTCTCCTAGTCAAAAACGACAAGTAAAATCTATCAGAAAGATTAATTTGTTATTTTCAAAACTGGCCATTTCTTCTTTCTAATAATGTTTGCGAAAACAAAATTTTCTTACAAACTTTCTAACAAAATTCTGAGAACTTTAGACTACCACCAGTTAAACAAAAATATCATGGAATTATACACCATGATCAATACATTGAGTAATAATTCTTATACTAGTTTTCGATGCTCTATACATGTCTATTTTTTTCTTAATTAAGTGAATACTATTTTGTAGTGGTCTTATTGTAAAACGTTTATTGTCTCTTATTTCTGTGGTAAATTAGATATTGTCTTTTTAATTATTATGTAAATAAGTACATTAGTTTTACCCTTTAAATTAATATAACATAGTCAACTTGTTTAAAATTCTTTATGTAATTTTTTTATATATATTATTACCATATAACTCATTTTAATCAGATTTATCTGGATTATATTTGCTGTAAATTAGTATCACTTTAAAAACAACATTTTTAAATATACCGGATGAAATATATTTAATTAGTATTTCCCTCATCAATCAGCTAAGGTTTAAGTTTTAGTGATAAATAAATTTTACTAACTATATAAGTATAATGCAGTTTTATAATCATAGTAATATCAGCTTTTATTTAGTGTAAAATGTCACAGAAAATTTTAAAAATCCCCAAATAATCGAAAAATATATGTTCGCATGTACAGGTTGTCCCAAAACTCACGTCAAATGAGTACGAGGGGAAAGGGGGTCCTACAAGTTCTGGAAAAAATTAATAAAAATTTCCATATCCCTTGGAAAAATGATGACTAGCATATTTTTGAAAATATGGAAAACTGACACCCTCGGGCCACATCCTTAAGTACTGTGACGACAAATTTCACAATTTAATTGGGATTTTTTCACTAACGTGATTTTACTTAGCCGTGCTATTCAATCACTAATCGAGAAAATTGCTGATTTAGTTAAAACTAACGTATTTTTTCTTTAGTCAGGGTTTGAGAAAATGTTGTCTTCTAACTTTGACACTCCATACAAGAAACATTACATACTACCTTATGCAAATTATTTCAAAAGATGACCCATTTAGTTAAGATTCCAAAATGTATAACATTTGCTACTTTTCCATCCATATCAATTATTGCCAATTATTTTTATTGATTTTAATAAATTGAAAATATAAATAAACACACACATATTTATTTATATTATTTCAACTAAGGTTTGGAAATGTCAGAGACGTGGGAGGTCCTATTCAAAAATTCATAGGGGTGCCAAATTGAAAGTTATAAGAATTCTTGATCTAAACTTCCATTACATAAAATGACTAATCATGAGATTAAAATTTCCGATGACTCTCTAAAATAGGGTCAGTGAAGATATTTTTAAAGGTTATAAAAAATCACTCAGCAATTTTTAAAATATTTTGAGAAAACAACTAGATTAATATGTTAATAATCCTGTACATTTTGTAGTTTTTTCATTATTAATATATAGAGAATTTATAAAAGAATTGCTATAACTTTTTAATTTTATAAAAACTGATAAACGTTACATAAACTTGCACCTCCTTTTTTAAAAATATTTACAGACTTAATTAGACATAACTTCAAAAATTCTAATAGAAATAAATATTCTGTTATCATAACGTCAAAACAATAAAATGACCATACGAAAGTAAACTCATCAAACAGTTTTATTATTAGATTATTTGACAACAAAAGATTAAGATAAAAAGAAAAAAGTATCCAACTGCACAGCACAGAGATATAGAGCATCTGTATAGAAGTCTCTGTTGCTGTACAACTCTTAATCAGTCAAGCTTGAAAAACGTAAATCACTTAACTATCATCGGCGTATATATCCGTCTAACTCAACCGGTGCTTTAAACTCTCCGGACGTACATATACGTCTTTCCAAAATACGTTAC
This sequence comes from Trichonephila clavata, assembly GCA_019973975.1. Taxonomy (NCBI): domain Eukaryota; kingdom Metazoa; phylum Arthropoda; class Arachnida; order Araneae; family Nephilidae; genus Trichonephila; species Trichonephila clavata. Next base: position 178,319 of record BMAO01009235.1, on the reverse strand, counting down.
TTTGCTTTGAGCTGTGTCAATAACACTATTTATGTGGCTTTGGAATGTAATAGAATGGCCTTGACAGTGTTTGTGAAAGATTTACTTATTTCAGAGAAAAATTTACTTATTTATGCCTTTCCTTTCCCCTCAATACACCTCATACGTGCACCTATGTGAAAAACGGTGATACTGGGGAACGAATCATGTAACTTTTAACCGGCAGATAAGGGGTTAAATTATTTTTTTTCTTTTCAATTCACTCTTTCGTAAATAGTTTTAACTAAGAGAATATCAGTTAAACTATTTGAAACACCTCCTCAAAAGATTAAATGAGAAATTTAAGCTACCTTAATGCATTTAACTTCATTACTATAAAATATCATTCGATCAGAGGTAATTTATCTTAATGTCACTTGAAAAATGCTCCTTGTCTAGAAGTATTCTACAGAAGAAAAGAGTTTTAACTTCTAAATTTTTGAACATTTAGTATATTTTTAGCACGTCAGTATATTTTTAGCTGCTGTCTTAGTTATTATTATTGATAAACTTTATTAGTTCCAAATATTTCCCTCTTCAAAATGATGTTTCAATCATTTTTACAATGATGAATTGGGCTTGTTTTCATCCATATACATGTAAAATATATTAGAATAGTCACGAATGTCAATGTGAGCAGAACGCTATTGCATGAAAAAAACTATACTTTTTTTTGTTGCTATTTTTTTTTCTTTTCTTTTTCTACTTTTTTTGCGTTTTGTTTTGTTTTTCTTCTGTTTTTAACATAAATTTCTTAAATAATATTGTGACAGTATATATTTAATCCATCATTGAGGAGAAGAAAATTTACCAAAGCAATAACAATGCTGACCCTAACGCTATCAATTGAACTGTGTCTAAAAGCTTGTTATCTTAAGGTAAATATCAAACGTATTGCAATTACCATGGAAATAATCACTTACCTTGTCTAAAAAGAATTTAGATAAAGACCAATAGAACAAAACATATATAAATTCTCTTTTTTTCAAATTTATTACCTGATTAATCCGTTTATCAATTTTTAATAAAGGACAATGTCAAATGGTTTTTAAGAGCAGAACATAAAAATACTGTTGAAAAAAGTGAGCTAATTTGTGTGTTTTTTTTTAAAAAACTTTCTGTAAAACTTAAGAAGTAACTCAGACATTATATTTAATACTAATTCAATTTTGATATTAAAATCTTGAATTCAAAATTAAACAATAAAATGAAAATTTTAATCATTACATTTCGATTTACCATACAGAAATCTTGTTTTTATTTTCATGGATTGGCGAATCTAAATTTTTAATATTTTATCTCTATGTTCGAAATTTTTTTCCTGCATTTCAATTTTATAAGGTATGAACTTTATAAATAGTGCAAACATTTAATGACCTTTTTAAGAAATAGTTTTTGAAATTAATTAAGTTAAAAGAGTTAATATATGCAAATAAAGTGGACACTCAATGGAACGAATTTTAATTCAACGAATTAAATTTTAAAAATTTGAAAAAGAATAGGAACTGTCTTCTCAAACTTTAAAAGGGACTAAAGTTCATTATCGAATCATTGAGTTTTGGAAGAGGCATTGTAAACATTCTCACATACAATCATTATTAATTACAATAGTCTTTTTCTTCAATTCCTACTATTAGTTCACTCTTTTTCCCTATATATATATATATATATATATACATATCTTGTTCAAATTATCAATCGTTATTGAAATACTTTCCATTCATCCACACACATTCAAGTTCATATATATTTTTTTAAACTTGTAGTCGATGACACTTGATATTAATACAACTTTTTCAAATATTAATTCACTAATTAAGTTTTATTTTTTTTAATTTACTTATTCTGCGTTATTTAAGTCTAAGTTACAACTCGCTGCAAGAAATGGCGCCAGTACGTTTTTCTAACGAAGTAGGAATCGACTTAAAAAAATTTTATATTACTTGTTAGAACTTTTTTTTATGTTTCCTTCTTACTGTCCCAAAATTTAAGGAAATAGATCAAGCAAAACGTACAGAAAACAAGTTTTTTTCCTTCTGGATGCAAAAATATTCATAAAATAAAATTTCGTAAGAAGTGCTACAAAATATCTCTTTGAAAGTGATTTTCAATGATAAACATGTCATTGAATCCCAAACCCATTTGGATACTTTCTCAAAACAACAGTATTAAGAATAAATCAATACAATGAAAATGGAAAAAGAAACTTTTGAAACATTTATCTTATTCATTCAATTTTTCTTTGATTAAAATGACTTTTTTTATTTAAAAAATCAGTATCTGACTACTACGGCCAGGTAATTTGACAAAATAGAAAATTTGTTGAAAAAAGCTGATATTAGAGCTATCGTTTTCTTAAATCTCGTGCTACAGCTTTAAACAACCCTACTGAGGCTAGTAATACATTTAAATTAGTAATTTTTATTAAAAGTATAGTAACGAATATACAGCTTTTGAAGAGAGAAATGGGCTGTTTGGCGGCAATAAAAGGGAGGAAAACCACAATTTAAGTAAGAAATTTATTTATACAAAATAGTGTAAGCAAATTCAGTCATTAAGACTAATTTCCATGGATAAAATCATCGTTTATGTCAAAAATTCCTTAAATTTATGAATAGGTGGATATAATTAACTTTTTACAAAAAATATGGTTATATTTATATAAGTAAAATAGTGAAAAAGATTTTTATATGATTTCAAAAACAAAATCAAATTGCCTGTGGAATATAAATTTGTGTCACAATTTTACTTAACTTAGCGATAAAAATTACTTGACAGATTTGGTATTTTACACAAATTTGTTCGGTCATTTGAATTAATTAAACGTGAATCTTCAAAATGAAACAAATTTATCCGTAAAGTATCTCAAACTACATAAAATAGCGTTCAAAATTAATTTAAAGCTTGACACTTTCTCAAATGAAGGTTAATAATTTTAGGTAATCGACTTGTAAGATAAAATCTGTTCTCTTTGATCGATTTGATAAAAAAAAAAAAAATTTTAAATTGAAAACATTTTCTTAAGATTATTGAAAAAACATAATATTCTACAATATTTTCGACTTTATTTTAAATCTACACGTACGTGTATTATCTACCAAGTTTCAAATAGACTTTATAAAGCTACAATGTGACATTCAGTTTTTAAAAAGCCTGATTATGTCTCTGTTTAAAAAAAAAATATCTCCCATATCTCCCTTTGGAGAAATATCCATCTCAACCATGCCTTATTTATATCGTTGAGAAATCCTTTTCATTTGTGGACAGTTGTTTTTGAGAATGATGTACACCAGGGTGTCAAACTCGCGATCCACACCACATTTTTGCGGTCGGGCGAGTATATATTGGCACTCAATCTATATATATAAAAATGTTATGTTGGTTTGTGTACGTTTCCATAACTCAAAAAGTTCTGCATGGATTTATCTGAAATTTTGACACAACGTTGCATTTGACTCCGGTCAGGTTCTTATGTACTTTTTATTTTGAAATGCACTCTAAATTTTTTAAATTTAATTTTTAAGTGATTTTTTTGGTGTTATGACGTCATACGATGTCACGATTCGCTCTGAATGCTGAAATTTAAGCTTTACACATAGTTTTTTCCGGATTATTACATATTTTTACTATAGTTAAGTTTATTGGTTGTCATATTTATCAATTTTTTTGTTCTTTGATACGTAATTGGGATTAATTTTGTATATTTTTAACTGTTTAAGACTTTTTTTATTTAAATTAATGTAATTTTTTTATCAGTTTTGGGTTATTTTTAATTTCTTTATGTTTATTACTATTTTATAAACTGCATGAACCTATTTATGTATTTTTGCATTTAATTTATTATTTAAATTACTTCTTATTTATTTTTGTGATTTGCATTTAATTAATTTTTGCTTATGATTTTTTCTTACATATTTTTGGGATTTTTATCTGATTTTTGTTTATGATTATTTCTTATTTATTTTTGTGATTTGCATTTAATTAATTTTTGCTTATGATTGTTTCTTACATATTTTTGGGATTTTTATCTGATTTTTGTTTATGATTATTTCTTATATATTTTGGGGATTTCATCTGATATATATTAATGATTATTTCTTATATATTTTGTGATTTGCAATGTGTTTCATTGTCTGATTGAATCTTTAAATAATTTGAAATCAACCAGTTTTTCCTCATGTTTTAAAACTCAAATTAATTTTAAGTTCTCAGGCATCCATTTCTGTAATTAAACCAGACTATCCATTAAGAAAATTATGCCTAATATAAGATTCACAATTGACTGGATGGACCAGCTCTCTTTTTTCCATTTAACCAGACTGAGCCACAGCAACGCGTGGCAGGGTACAGCTAGTAATATATAATAATCTATCAAAATTTCTCTCATAATAGAGAGGTAGCAGAGAAGAGATGTCAAGTGTCAGGACGTAAACATTGTATTTTTCTTGTTTTTTTTATTTGTTTATTTTAATGTATCTGAAATAAACATTTCCATGAATATTGATTTTTTTGCGCCCCACCTAAAGTTAAACATTGCTTATTTGGCCCAAGTTAGTTTTTGGGTTCGACACCCTTGATGTACACGAAGAAATATAAATATGTCCCACATATATTTCTCTCATTAACAATTACAACTACTTCCTCAACCCGAACATCGAAGCATTTGTGTCCAAACACAGCTTCAAGTTTTATGTAGCTATGTGTGTGTCTTGTATTTTATTTTCATTGTTAAAATGTCATAAAATAAGGAATTTTAAATTATTTATATCAGTACAAATTATGTATTCTACTTTTTACATCATCAAATATTATTATTGTAAGTGTCCTCCCCCCCCCCCGTTTGTCTTTTTCCAATATGAAACAAGGAGCAGAAACACCTTGCATATTTTGAGTAATTTATCTGATTTCATTGTTAATATTTATGAGATGAAACAATACCCGGTACAAAGTATCATTAAATGCTCTTTATCTTTAATTTATAAAAATTGATTTATTTAGTTCAAACATTTTAATAATCTTTGTTTATGCTATAATTACATATAAACCAGGGGTGGGCATTAAGTCTATCGCGATCGACCGGTGGACCGTTAAGACATTTTGGGATGATCGCCAGAAGATTAGCAGTTAGTAAATATATAAGAATATTCAAGATTGGCTGACAGTATTCAGACCAAGTTTCTACTGATTTTAACTATAAGCACTAAATTTAGATAAATGTTTTATTTTTTAATGTATTTTGAATTTTTTCGTGACAAATGCATCATTTCATATTATTATAATGTTTGTATCTTGTGTTCTACTTTAAATGCGGTCTTTAAAGTGTAAATTTAATTTATTGTACTATGTAGGTAAGTACATATTCCATATTTATTATTAAGTTATAATATATATTGTAAACTTTTTTCTTAGACCACCACACCTACACCACAAGCTGGATCATAACACCTTAAAAAAATTAGAAGTAGCTCGTACCCTGGAAAAGTTTGCCCATCCCTGATCTAAAGAGATACCTGGCCATACATATACACTAAGCCCTCTTAAATCTGTTTCTTTCATGGATATGATTGGCATAATAACGAGTCTCCAGTTCCCCCCCTAACAAATAACGTTCGTGATTAACTGTGAAACGAAATCTGGAATCATCAATAAAGAGTAGTGACCTCCCTTCACATGAAATCCATGCGTGCCTGATTAAACTTTTCAATTCTGTGGTGTGGTGTGCGGGGTACACATAAAGCTGGACGTTTTAGCTGCAAATAGTGGTTATCTGCTGCACTTGTTGCCGAAACCACAGCTAGCTTTCAAGTCTGTTTTCAGCCACATGTGCACAATGACACTAAATGATAGCAGCTCCACTGATTTGCACATCATATTCTGATATAGCAATACTTTTTAATTCTGCGTAATCTGAATATAAGTTTACTTATCTCGGTGGATGACTTTTTTTTATTATTTTACCTTTATTTTGAGAGACTAATATGTATATATACTACACTGTTCGAATTAATTGGGACAAATGGAAAAAAGTGACTTTTTCTAAGAACTTAGCTTTTTATCATTACATACCTTAAATAGACTAAAAAATCTGTATATTAGTACGAAGTATATATGTCTTTCTTTAGCAAAAATTACCTCTTTAACCCGTTTTGGCATCGACACCACTAAAGTAGCATACATGTTCTTGACTTCATCATCGTGAAAACACACTAGTATAGCCTTTTTTTTATCATTTCTTCTTTTGTCGTGCAATTCATCTTAGTGAAACGGTGCTTGAGAATATGCCATAAGTTTTTAATGGGATTTAAGTCTGGGGAATTTCCAGGCCAATCTAGCACTTTAATTTTATTTTCTCGCATAAAAGTATGGACCCATTTCGAATTGTGACAGGGGGCTAAGTCATGTTGAAATGTTCCATCAAATGCTTCCATGAAAGGAACAATCCTATAACATAATATTTCTATATATTTGAAAGAATTCTCATCATGCCTTTAAGAGGAACTAAGCTTCCAGTGCCATTTGTTGTGAAAAAAACCCCCAAACATCTGTTTAGAAGGGTGTTTTACAGTCTGTTGGATATGATCAGGTAGCAAAACTTCAAATCTAATTACACTTGATTTGTATCCCTGCACAAATAAATGTTTTATCACTGAAAATCGCCTTCTTCTAGTCGTTAACAGTCCATGATTGGTATTTTTTGGCCCATGCTAAGCAATTTTTCACAATTTTCGGAGTTAGAAATAGTTTTTTCTCAGTCTTGTTGCCTTAAGGCCACCTTTCAGAAACCTTTTCCGTACAATTGAAGTACTCATTTCAACAACATTACCCAATAAATCCCTTCAAAGGTCTATGCTTGTCTTTCTAGGATATATTTTGCTATATATCTCTCTCTCTCTCTGATTAAAATTTTATCAACTCTTGGAGTAGTTTTCCACTTTCATCCGCATTTTTCTTTTCTTTTTAAGGACAATGATCCAGAATCTTGAAATGTTCTTAAAATTCTTAGAACACTTAATTTCATCATACCCACTGCCATAGCTATATCTCTCACAGTCATAGAAATGTGTTCATTTGGAGTGATTTATTTTAGAATGGTTCCTCGGAGTAATTTCTATCTTTAAACATGTAAAAGTAACACATGTTATACAGAACGCAAAATTGAAATTACCAGCTGCCCCACTGAAAGGCTCAGAACTGAGCTCTTGATACACTAAAACGAATAAATTATATTCAAAGTCGATCTGTCACACCACCTAAAGGCAGATATATCTGGTTTGAGGTGGTTCGGGACATCACTAGTAATCCCATATTAATTCAATCAAGAAAAACATGTTTATCCTAATTATTTCGAACAGTATATACACCATATTATTTTAACTATGATTAATAATACAAATAATGGTATTCTATATTATTCTTTTATTCTGTAAGAAATATAAAAAAAAATTTGAGATAACTTACTTTTAAATTGCATTTCACTGATTTCTTTTATTTTATTTCAAAATACTTAATTTCCTGATATCACATAATCGTCTATATCACTAAGTTCTCTGTCCTGTCAGAGAGAGAACTTAGCTCTATTTGACTGATTTCCGAATATAATTATGTTTCTCCATGCTTGGAAAATTAATATGATATAAAAGAATAACATAGAGGAGATTATAAAAATTAATTAGATAGTGCATAAAGGTAAAATAAGATAATCGATTTCAACAAATAAGATATTTCCTCAAGAATCCTTGTAATTTTTACTTATAATCTTCTTAAGATTGTTAAATTCTAATCAATCTTTTCCCGATATAGCTCATTAATTGTTTTTTTTTCGTATTAAAATTCTTATAGACTTCCCTGCAGAGGTTTTTAATTTGCATATTTCTGAACTTCTTAAGTAGGTAAAAAAAAATTGTTATTCTTCAGTAAAACTAACAAAAATTGCTAAATTCTCCATTGATTAATTCTTGCGAATTATTTATATATTTGTTTCAAATTTCGAATTTTAAGTAGTGACTGAGTAAATTAATTCTGAAAGTGTTGAATTAAATTATTTCTCAACAAACAGAAAGAAAAATGAACACATTCGAAATTTCTCATTTTATAAGAAATAAAATTAAAATTAGTTACAGAAATGAGTTAGATTTAGAAAGTACATCCCTATGATAATGCAGGGGGAAAATTTAAATTTGATTTATGGGTTTTTCACAAAAATAAATAAATCATTAACTAAAAATATAGAATAAAGGTACTATAGTTTATTTCACATTTATAATTAGATACTTAATACATTTTCCTTTCAAAATAACAAAAACTTATCAACACAACAGGTTAATCGAAAAGAAATATAATATAAAATTATTGACATAACTGATTGTATAAAATATTACAAAATATGCGGTTTGAATTCGCCAACATTCTGCTTTTCTCTAAAGAACTATTAATATAATTTATTAAAATGTAGTTAAACCTGCTATATTGGTTATATAGCTAATAAAGATGCTTTATTTTTATTCTTATAAATATTTCATAAATACTAGATTCTACAGTAGCAGTTTAATTTTGCCATGAACTGAAAAATGGTGGTAATTACTTATATTCGCTTTTATCAATTAAATCAAATGAAGAAAGCATATGCTTTAGAAAAAGATTTAAAAAACAGATGTATCAAAATGTTTTTTTTTTACAGATTACATGAATATGATTGAGCTCTTTTAATTAAAAAAAGGGGAAAGAAAGATAAAGCTATGGCTCTTATAATCAAATGGATTTTGTCCAGGATTTTTTTTCCATCTATAATTAAGAGGAAAAATTGTCAAATATAAAGTCAGTAAGGCGCAGTTCTTTTAATAATGCTGGTTTTTAGGCTATCTAATTAAAGATTTAATGGAGAGATTTATTGTGCGATCTTGAGAATTTCAATTTCAAAAATAAACGGTGCACTCAATTACATTATTAAAAAACCATAAGACCATGATTTCTTCTTTTTTTAAAAAATATTTTGCAAAAAAGGTTGTTGTTTTTTGCCTAAGTATTTCATATTTTCAGTTTCAAGTGACACTTTTCTAATACATATTTCACTGGGAAATGAGAAAAAACAAACATTTCCATCTACAAATATTGACACACATGAGTAATAGCATTACCCCCTCAAATATAGATAACAGTATTCAGTTTCATATTCCTTCTTGAGAAAGAAACATTTAAAAATAAATAAATAAATAAATCCTTACCTGTTTTAACCGCAGCAAAACATTGAGGAGACAATGTTAAAATACTAAACAGAAAGTATTGGATAATCCTTTGAATGTCTTTGGGAAGTAACATTTTGTTGTACATTTAATATCACTTTACGTAGTTAATGAACTACCACCTGCTATGAAACTATATCTAAAAGCCATATCCGAAGGTAACTCTATTCTTTTTTCCTTTTTATCAATGTCTGATAACGGTTTTAGACTTATCACCTTTTTATTTTACGTATTGTACTTTTTTGGTTATGCTGTTTATTTAAACTGCGTGGGTCGCTCTTTTGTCATGTGCACCGATGAATATTTTTGTCTTCGTAACAACATCGATAGATAATCTTTAGTTTGATGTGCATTAAATTTCTCCTCAAATGCGATATATATGTAACTTTCAATTGACTATAATCTATCGTGTGAGCTGACTTGCATTTGAAATTGGTAATCAGACACTGCCTTAGTAATTCTCAAACTATCCACAACTATCCTTAGATTGAAACTAAAGGACAAAAAAAAATTAGGTGCTGACAGATAATATTATGACAAGTATGTATATATTCAAATTTATCGATCAGTAATATAATAATTGAGGTCTTCATTTATCATTTTGTTCTTTACAAAGCTTTTACATTTGCTTTTACTCATGAGAAAAGCGAGAACGTTTGCTACAATAATAGCGGCAGTGTACTTCATTGACAAAACTCAAATATCTTCAGAAAGTATAAGAAACATATTTTAAGGTATCCGACTACTTGCAACAGCGATTTTTTAAAAAAAATGGAAATATGGGGATTTTTTTTTTTTTTTGTGGTTTTTAGATTTGCTTAGAACATTTTAAGAAAAATATGCTAAAATTAAGAAGAGAAAAATAAATTATTACTTAAATGGGAAAAAAGGGGTAAAAATTTATAAAAAATAACATAAACGGGGTCCAATCTGCACCAAAAGTCTATGAACAAATTTTCAATTTTTCAATTCTGATGTGTTGCTATGCTATTCATTTTTGAAATGACCTTCAGGATAAGAGATATTTTAATTTTTACAAAAACTAGAGCACTTTATCTTAGTTATTATATGAAATTGTTTAAAATAACAGTGATTATATTCCCATAAGGGACTGTAAATTTTGTAATAAAACAGTGATTGATAAATCTGAATGTTAAAAGACTTCTACTATTATACAGAACATACACACAAAAATCCAGCTAATTATTTTTACAACTTTTTGGGTAATCGCGGCCCCCGTTTGAGCCTTTTCAAAAAACGCATTTTGAATAAAACGCGTTTTAGAGTATGACATCTTGCTTAAAGTAATGGCATCTACTTTTACTAAAATACTTGTAGTTTTTGTTCTGGTGAACGGAAAATAATAAGCTTGATATTTTTATAAAGCTAATAAGATGGCCTACAAAATAAAATCATAAAAAAATTGTCAATTTTTGGCAAAATTCACAATTTAAGGGTAGTCGGATACCTTAAATTACATTAAAAGGATTCCTTAGAAACAAAATGACGTAATAATGTCATATCAAAGCACAAAACTTACATACACTTTTTACTAAATAATTTACGTCACATATTATTTGATAATATGTGTTATAACTCTGTATGATAATTGACGATACTTGTTTAAATTTCACGAATTTGTTGGATGTAGTTGGGGGTATTTTCTTAAAAAATTATATACAAGTGTAATTAGACTTACAAAAAATGAATTTTCTCTATACACTGTATTTTTGTGAGTCTCTCATGTAACCCCTCTCACCGAAAAAAAACGAACCACTTCGAAAAATTGTGTAATATACATCAATTTTATTATCATGATAATTTAAGGATTTTCGAATTAATCTCGATGAAAATTCCATTTTTAAAATGACACTACTTAAATTTTTTTTTCTACCTTTTAAGTTAATATTAACTAAAATTGGATTTTAAGCCTTCCCATTAATGTGATTTATGATATAAATCTCTAATAACACGATGCAATTGAATAGAAGCTTTTGTACAGAGTTTTGTGTACAGAACTCATTTCTTTTTCTTAGACATAATATATTTTCTTATGTAGAACATTTTGTTTCAAAAGTGCAGAATTTAGTCCTAGGTCGGCTCGGTGAGTTAGAGGTAGCCTGCCCGCTTAATGTGGCTGCCCGCTCAATCCCGGCTGGAGTCGATAGATTTTTTGGATGCGAAATTCGTAGGCACGCATGTCATATAATTATGTTTGCATCTAAAAGATCACTTGAGTATCATTTTGGTCCTCGTATTCTCGGCAAAATTAAATCATGGTAATATTTAGCACCCGAGACGAGAGCTTGAACTAAAATTAATTCAAGCATCGAAATTTGGTTGTGAGAACCTCCACCAGATGGTGCCACCAATGAAATGGCTCTTCCTTTTGGGGACTTTCTGTGTCTGCAAAGGCTTCGTTGCCAAATTGCAGCCCATTTGAAGGAAAAAAGATTTTTTCCCACAGATAAATAAAAAAAACTATATTATTTAAGTTTCTTTTTTAAATCTGGGCATTGTGGGAAATAAGTCCTGATCTTTTCTGTTAAACACCTTGAAAATAAATCTGTTAACTATTTTGATCACATTTAAGAAGTATCAATAAATGATAACTCAGAATTAAAAAAAAATCTTAAGTGAATATTAAGTTTGGTTGGATCCAAACTACATATTTTACAATTATGAGGATAAAATTTAGTATATCACATTTTTAAGCAATTAGGTAATCTATTTGAAATCACAACTTAGAAAACAATGTTTGATTTTTTTATTTTTGTTCCATTCACAACTCCTTACTTTTATCTACTTTAAAATGCGGTACATTTATTTTCCCCATTAGTAATAAGCTAAAGCAATTTGAACCGACTGTATTAACATATTTCCTACCATTGTCTAGAGAAAATACTTATCCCGCATGATAAACATCATCTCACATTTTCCCTTTGCAATCATTTAGTAAATTATAGTTTTAATAATAATGTATAAGAGAATACAATTTTGTAGATCTAATACAATTGAAATGAAGATATACTCTCTGAAAGAGTGTTATAAGAACCTCAAAGAGTATTATTATCCAAAGATGATTTACTCTAAGATCGTAATACATATCGTAAAATATATTATCATCAAAACACTTCCTCACACTTATAACACATAAAAAATGTAATTCTCTTCCATTATCCTTATCTCAAAATAATAACGTAGAACACTACTACATACCAGTCTCATCTTAACCCACATGAAAATTTCATTATCTATTACTTATCATTGGCCCAGATGACGGTCTGTGTTTAGCATTGAGTGTAGGAAGATCAGCATTCGAAAAGAAACACAAAATTTTACTCGTTTCATTGTAGGGTGTATCATGTAAGACTTGAAGTTGCTGTTACATATGTGGGCTACCGATTCTGAAAAAATCTACGCGGGTGTTATTTATTGCCTACGATTTTACAGTCAGTGTATCTTGTAGGCGATTCTGAGTAGGCAACCAGCAACTGAATCCACCAATATGATTCAACTGTGCAAAACGGGTTGGGCTCACCCAGAGTGCTCTGGCCTTTTCACCACCTCGTATTTACTCCTAAAAAGAAAAATAATTATGGCCTGTGTCAGGTCTTTCTCGTAACATTCCTGGAACAGGACAAGCCATTACAGGAACGTTTTTAAAATTTGGGTCTGTCCCCAGAGCCAATGACACTCATGTTGTGAATGTTGCTTTGTATATAAGTCAAGGTCACATCGGATTTAAATCTCAAAGGTAAGAAAATTCATGAGAAATTGTATTGACTCATTTTCCTTTAATTAATTTAGTAATGAATTAGCGTCATGTAACCTATTATTTACATGAAGTTCATATCTTTACGCTTAATTTATAGACGCATACATTATACATAAGATACAATACATAAATAAAATATTCGTAGGTAAGAAGACGTATCTCAAAATCAAGAATCTTAAAAATTATTCTCTTTTTTTTCTTTCTTAGAAGTGATTTTCTTTTCTTTTTTATTGTACTAAAAGCATTTCGTATTTTAATCGAGATTTAACTGTGATATTTTTTCTCTCATGATGGATAAGCTCTGGTTATTTTTTTAATATATATGCATTACTTTTATCCTCAAGAATTGCACAGAGTGGCTTAAAGATTTACTTATTTTGGATAAATCAATATTTAATTTCCAAAAGATGTGAAAAATATTCTTAATTAAAGTGCTATTTTTCTCGAAAAAGAATTTAAGCTTTAAAAATGAACAATTGAACCTTATTTTGTTTATATTATCACTTTCAAATACATTGTTCCCTTCGTATCTTTTTGGTGTTTACTTATTTTTAATTTAATTAAATTTTAAAATTAAAGAGTTAACGAGGCTATTCTCTGATGAAATACATCTTTCAAATAATAAATATAGTTCAAAGTATAATTATTTCTCCCTCTCTCTCTCTTTTTTCTTTTCTTTCATAGCATATGTTAATGCTCTATTTATTACTTATTAGAATAAATTCCAACGTTTTAATATTTAACTGATCAACAGGAATATGCAGTTCTTTTGTTCCATTTTTCATTTTTGGTATTTAAGCTTACATATAATATTATACAATACTTTAAAATAGGTTTAAAGAGAATTGTGTATAACGTATATTTCATTTAACTTATCTATTATCAGTATTATTTTTTCGTCATGTCTGTGTTATATTAATTTTTCTTCTACTTTCGTAGTGTGTGTGAAATCTTGTATTCCATTTTCATAATTATTAGGATAACATCAGTGAGGTTATGTATTTTAAATCTGAAGAATTGTAGATTTAAATTTCTTCTCCATTGTTTTTCAAATTAATTGAGGAAAATTGGTGCCAGCTAATGTCACTAAACTATGGTTCAAAATTTAAAGGTCCGTCACCAAAAGCCCTCGTGTTACTTCAATTTGTGATTTTAATAATCAGTCAATCAATCGATATTTTTGTCATAATTTTTAAAAGCGATTAAAATTATTTTTGATTTCCTTAATTAGTAAATGTAGCACCTAAACTTATTATACTCAAAGAAATTTCTGTTATTTTCGTCTGATATCTTAATGTTAAACTATAAACTTCACAAATTTTCTATAAAACAAATTTCAGTGATTTTTTTGTTTATTCATCCCCCCACCCCCTAAGTTTGGTATGCCTTTTCCACAAAAAAAAAAGAAAGAAAAGATCGGAAATGCTTTTCAAAAAAGCATAGTTTACGATGGATGCCACGCATAAAACTCTCTCTCTCTCTCTTGGATTCTTTTGGCAAAAATGAATGCTTATAAATGATTTTTTTTGTAAAACTTCACTCTACAGCAGTTTCCAAACCAGTTTGCAAAACGCGTGTCGATAAACCGTCAAACAGACAACCTCTCCAGGCCACGATTTTGAAGCCAAAAGGCCACGCGTTCAACTTAGGAAGCACTTCTGAAATACGAAGATTCTTAATCCGAGTGATTATTATTCTTGTCACGAAGCGTAACTATAAGCGATGCTTTGCCATGAATGGACATTTCGAAAGAAATAGTTCCTGATCAGCGATTCTTTCATAAGAATGAATTTAAGATGTTACATCAGGGAACCGCTGAATTCGCCTAAAGCTTGCTGCGGGGTCAGCAGGCGTTCATTCTTCAGGAAAAAGAAAGTGCTGCATAATTTTTGTGTTGATTATCAACAGGATATTTGCAGATATTTGAGATTCAAGGTGCATTTTATTTAAAAATAAATAATTAAATAAAAAGGTGAGATTGTATTAACTATTTAGTTGTAACATATGACAAAGGCAATTTTGCTTAACCCTTATTAAAAAGGTAATGAAAATTCATCCCAGTAGACTTCCCAAAATTTTTATGTGTTGTTATATTCATAAACTGTATTATATTTTACTGATGTTATATAATAATATTTTACATCAACTAATCATAATTTCCTCAGATGGGTTTTTTTCTTCTTTACACAAAATAATCTTATTAATTAAAATATCCACCCTTGAATTGAACAACCCTTTCACAGAGAGAATCTTATTTATGAATTACATTTTTATAAGAAGGTCGTATTTATTTTCGAAACCTGTCAAAACCTATGTTTTCCAATCCTTCTTCGTTATTAAACTGTTTAACACGCCTATGAATGTGCAAAGGTAAAACTGGTTGATAATACGATGGTGATATGTCTGCGAAATAAGGAAGATGGGAAAGTATCACCACCCTAAATGCGTAATTTATGTTATGATCTCTAATGAAACGTGAGCTTCTGCGTTAATCATTTTACTTAATTACCACCTCTTTCCTGTTTTATGTAAATCCTTCCATGTATTGTTTCGTCACTTACTTTGAACATTTCAGAAAATTGTTGATACGTTAAACTAGGATTGGGTACATTCATCTTTGATTTACCTGATCAGGTGCCTTCTAGGGATTTATCCCGGGCAGAAAATTATTTAGGGATTATTATTTAGGAGGATTTTTATCTTGGAGTCCTCTGTGATATAACTCTTTTTAAAATTGTTATTTCTTTTTTTAAGCAACTCTTGTAGCATTTGTCATAAGATCATAAAACAAACGCGCACGTGCTACATTAAGTTTCACAGATATTTTTCAGAGTTAGAATTACATTTTAAATTTAAAAAAAAGGGTTCGAGATTCAACCAGTAGCTAAAGTGAAACACTCGCTAAAATAAAGAATAAGCAGTTCTTAGAATTTTGTCGGATAGAAAATGTAAACATTACCTGGAACTCTTGTGCACGTTGTACTCGTAAAAAAACGTAAAACTAAAACACTTTCTTGACTCCTTAATATTATATATTAGGCATATTATATTTCACATTAAACATTGGAATCCCTTCCTATCTTGACCTTGATGTATTAAAACAAAATATATACCATACACAAAAGTATGAGAGGAATGTGTATATCAAATATGACATCTATATATATTTCGCATCTGTTATATTAACAATAAAATTATTAAGAGTTACAAACTTTTGTGTCCCTCTTGAAAAAATTTTACTAATCTAGTACATAGATCTACATGAAAAAATGATACCTCAAAAATCTACAGAAACTTCAGTGCCTTAAAATTCATTCTACTGAATATTTTTTATTAACTTGGTTTCACACACATACAAAGAAACCCTTAATTCTTGAAATCACCCCAATATTATATATATATATATATATATATATTCAATTTTTAAATCTAGACAAAGACTTCAAACTTTTAATAACTATCATTCCATATTTTAATCAAATTAACATCAGGTGCGCAAAGCAATTAATTTGAGAATACAACTAAATGTAATATTCGTAAGCACCAATATTTACAATTACAGTAATAATAACATATATGTAATAAATATATGCAAATATTTTCCATATATACATATTGATAAGTTATATATCAGCAACATAATAACCATTATTATACTTCTTTAGGTGTAAGAATAATTGAGAATTGTTTTTACCTGAGGAAACGTTTACATTTAGATGCTTTTATGATTAATACTAAGCTTTTTTATTATATGTCAGCAATAGTGTTTACGATATCTCTTTGCCATCTGATAAAGCTGAATATTCATCATATGCTTCATAAATAGAGTTTTAATGAATAGTAAAGTAGTTGCCGCGGTGTTAAGATCACTCACAGTTTGACGGAACGAGGGCGCAGTAACAAATGATTGCTGCAACAAAATTTGACGATAAAGGAATTGAATTGATTAAAATTTGTTTAAAAAATAATAAAAATATGTAGATACAATATCTACATTGCGTAATTTACAATGATTGACCTGTAAAGAGTTCTCAGAATTCGTTGCTAAAGAGAGAACTTGAGATCATAGTTTTGTTTTTAATGGCGTTCTTAAATTGTCGTTATTTTTGGGTCTCTCAAAACCATCGCATAATTTTTTTAAAAGATGAAATCTAGTTGTGTATGTTGAAAAATTTGTGCTGCTAAAAATAATGTAGAGAGTTTTGTCTCACACATTTTCAATTTTTTTTTTTTTTTTTTTTTTTTTTTGTATATTTTTTCAAATATTTAATATTTAATTATAAAGTGAAAATATCAACTCGGGCAACTTTTATATATAGTATTCTGAAATAATATACTTCTTGTGTGTGTGTGTCACACAAATAACTCAGTTAGAAGAATTGATCTTATCTAAGAATTCAAATAGATGGTGACTAACTACTGAGTTGAAATACTGATTAAATGTGCTCTTTAAAATTTAATGCTTCGAAATAGCATGCTGTACTTTTCCTCAAATAGAACTTAGTTAAATTCGAAGACTCATATTTAAAAATAAATTATATACTGAATGAGCATATTTCTTTATATGTAACTGGATTTTGAATTAGTATTTCTAATAAAAAAATGCCTATTTAAAGTTTTTTAAACACATTTTTTATTTGAGAACATATTTTGAAAGTGTGAATCTTGTTTTCTGGATCAATGAGTGTTTTTGTTTATTAATATGAATTATATTGAAGTTAAAAATCCCTTCAGTCGATTAGGATTCACATACGCGTAAGAGTGCAAATAAATAAATAAAATAAAACAGCTGTGTTGGATATTTCAAACAAAGAAATGTGTTATATGCAGTGGCGCACACTAGGGGGGGGGGGTGTCCTAGGGGTCCGTACCCCCCCCCCCAATCCCTTTTTTTCGATTGGTGATAATCCTATATATATATAACGTAAAATTTAATTAAGTAGTTATTTTTTACTGTTTTTTGTAAACAAAATTGACAAAATCAGAAGAATCAATTGGTGTTGTCTTGAGGTGTGATACAAGTTGGGGGACTTTTGACCATGGACCCCCCCCCTCCCCACCCACTTGAAAATTTTTCTGTTATATGGAGTAAGTATTTATTTGTACGTCTTTATATTAAACCAGGGAAAATTGTTGAGATGACTCTTTTTCATGAAATTCATTACATAAATAATTAATTATTGTTGTTATTATCCTGGGATACATATGAAAGACAATAGGAAGAACAGAAACATACAATACAAACAGAAGAATATAGATATTTAGTACAAACGATGATTATAGCATATAACAGGAGTACGCTGCTTTCCATGGATTTCCGTCCTTTTGAGACGGGAATCCATTTCAGGCGAAAGTCCGACTTCTTTCCCGAAGAAGATGCATCCATTCGGGATTCGAACTCGAGCCTACTCGGTTACAAGTCGAGAGTCATATCCACTATACTTGCTGGGTGGCAACAATTATTTATTAATATCTAGTAATGATAAAGGATCCTTTCTGGTAGATTTTTATTTTTAATTTTGAAGGAGAAGTTTTTAATTTCTCTCTCTCTCTCTTCGCTCCAATATTAAAATATCCTCAGAAGCTGGAGAAAAAATGAATAATCCCCCGCCGAAGGCCATAAAAGATAAATTTAAAAAAAAATTAAAAACAAATAATGTTCATATATATATGTTCAAAAATAACCAGTGTGTGAATTAAGTGTAACTGAACTTATTTTGAAACCAAAATAACACATGTTTTCCTTAAAAAGTTTCACAGTATTTATTCAGCACTTATTAGTTTTAACTATTTCATTTTATAAACGTCTTTTGATAAAAAAAAATAACGTAAGAAAATAATAGTCCCACACGTGAGTGTTGAGGTGGAAGTTTGGAGAATGGATGTCATCCTCATCGCTAGACCTCGTTCCAAGTTGCGAGGTCAATCACCAAATGACTTTGAAATGTTTTTGAATGTGACGTTAACTGATAATCAATCAAGTAGAGAAATAACTCATGAAATTTTTTATAAGGGCATGCTTATTTTTTTTTAGTTTGTTTAAATAATCTCAGTTTAGTCAGTTTTAAAACAAACAAAAAATCAAGTAGAGAATGATATTAGGAGTTTGGTTTATTTGTATTTTACTTTATTTAAATTTTGGTTCACAAAGTTTAACCAAATAAAAGACGATTTTTTTCAATAATAAAACGGCGATCATTGTTTGAAATAAACTCGAGAGGCTAAAGCATTGAACCGTATCAGTTGTGTCATATTGTCATCGTATCTTCTTGAAATGATTTATGCCATAATAAACTTAGTTTTTAATTCCAGTGTAAATTTTTAAAAAATTGCAAAAAATTAAAAGAAAAGTCACTTAAAAAAATAAATAAGTGATAAGGGAGTTTCACTAAAAAAATTAATGAACTGCCTGATAATTTTCATTTTATTCCAAATAACTAATAAATAAAAAAATTGGATTAAATGTGTTTCTAAAGAAAACGTGTTACTCATAATTTTCCTTAAGTATTTACTCTTTTCTTATTATTTTGCATTTAATGCACCCTGTACGGGCCTTATTATTTTTTTTAAGTTGTAATTATTTTAATAGAAATAAGTGCAATTTGATAGGTTACGTATTTATTTATTTACATTAAATTCATAGTTTAAATTAATTTATTTTGTAATTTATGAGAAAAAAATTATGTTAATATTTCATATTCAAAAATCAGAACCATGTTACTCGGTTTTTTTAGCTTGTTATTTTAATGAGAATATAGTAATTAAAAATATTTTAAGAGTTTTTTGAAAAAAAAGAAAAATATCAGAAAGTATAATCAGATATCTTTCGGCTATTTTTATTTTTTAAACACTTTTTGAAAGATTTTATGAATCGTATGGTAAGTCTTTCTTTTCCCCACGTTTCATTTATTTATTTTTTTTGGTAATGGAATCTTTGTTTTTATAAAATATATAATCTAATTCTGATCATTTTTGGATTTTTATCATCAAGCTCGAGCTTTTCTTAAAACTAAATCAAATTAGTACAATTTGTTATAATTATTATTTTATTTAATTACTCTTTCTGGGGAAATTAAGTCCTTCATTTATAAAATTTCAAATAAATAAATCTTCGTATGTTATGTCTTTTATATGTTTTAGGCCTATTTTAAAATATAACTACTACAAAAATATCTAACCTCTTAATAGGCTCTTAGAACGCCAACTCTGTTTTGTTGTATTCGAAAATAAAAGTTTTATGAAAATATATCCTTTTAACACACACACAGAATTCATCCACTAAGAATCATCTTTATATTTTTGTTCTAATTTACTGTTTAATTCCCTCTTTTTTTTAAAAAAAGTATTTATCACTATAAGTGAGGTTAATTTTTACGGACATTGCTTTAAGTGCAAAACTGCGAGCTTAAAACTGCATTTTCAAAAATAAAAAATGAAGAAGAAAAACTTTTGTGAAACCCGTAGCGAGCTAAAGCCCTGAGTATTTCCCATCTCATTTTTTGTTCTCCGCGGTAGTTTTTTTTCACCAGACATTGAAGGAATTTTTTCTAAAAAACTTCACCCCCCTAGCAAGACATAAACATGGAGATGTTTACCCTCCCTCTGTAAAGCCAAGGGGTGAAAAGAGGGACGAGGGGGCCTCAAACGGATCAAGGTTTTGCTAGTTTCCCACGAAGAACCTGATTCGAGATAACCGGAAGTCCTACGTCACGATGCCGTGACGTCACAAAACATTGTTGCCGTTACTCGAGGTTTTGGAAGTTTTCTATGGTAAAAGCAAAACTTTGCTGGGCAGGTCAACACACTGGGTGTTGCTTTGGAATCTACTTTGACCGGACTTCCCTATCTTAGGATATTATATAATTGCTGATAAAAAAAAAGAAAAACTTTTGAAACGCATTTCCTGGAAGAAATAAAAGAACCATTCAACAGGTATTTATTTTATAATATAATTTGTTTATTTTCAGATTTTAAAAAAAGTTGAAGCGGCACTTTTGAAAATTTTTTACAAATAATTTTTTTCCTGTGTATGAATTTACGATAAATGCATACAATTTTACTTCAAGTTGTACAAAATATTTGTTTTTTGTTTTTTTCCTTTTTTTTTGTGAAAATTTTAAGTCAGCATTCAAGAGAATTTTTTTATGCTTAAGTTTAAAAAAAGTGTTGTGCTTTTTTCAGGGATTTAAATTTTCTCTTTTTTTCATTTATTATGCATGTATACTTGAATAAATGTACGTTAAACGTTTTCTTATAAATAAGTAAACAAACACTACGCTTATTTCTTTACATCGACTTTCAATTTCTTTTATTTAATTTAAAACTGAAAGCTTAATGAAAATGCACTAATAAAGTAAATTAAATATTTAGATCAATGTCAACGCGTGATTTCCCCAATATATTTTACAGATTGTTATCAGATTATTTATTTATATATTGTATTATAATTACTTTACTAATATATTTGAAGCTCTTAGATTGAAAATCGCATTGTTTCTTCAAGTGGTTTCGTATTTATTTGTAAATCAATAATGAGTGATCGTTACATTTTTATTAAAATAAAAGAATGTCTTTATTTTTAAAACATGTTTAAAGAACAAAAAGAGTAGACACGGATTTAAATATAATAAAAATTGTTTTCCAAATATACGTAATAGACCTTTAATTGTTATTTTCAATTATATGTGCAAAAAAACAAAACAAAACATTAAATATATATCCGAGTGTCATTGCTATAGCATTGATTATTAAACTCCGAATATTAAGCTTTATTTTCAAATTTTCGAATTTGGACCTTCGTAAAAACATCTGCGCGCATCTTACCGCTGTCGACTCAAATGATATATCTGGAATCAAAAAAATTTTCCCTCTCTTCTATATATATTTATTCTTAACAATACTTTAAAAACAAAATCTTGATTTCTAGTTCACATGGTTCACTTGAGATAGGTACAAAAAAGAAAATGAATCTTTTCCAATGTCCAACGGAAAAATAAAGTATACGCTTCACTGCTCGTTTACGAATTAATGTTTACGTTTTAAATTACGTGCACGTGTTACCATGAATACATAATAAGATAAAAATTATTCCTGAAATTTTTGTTTCATATGTAAATATATATATACATTCCTCAACCTCCTCACTTTCTCTCTACACACAAACGATCTTTTTTTCTGATTAATGAATAATAGTAGATTAATATAAATGATGTACTTTCATTATATCTGGAACAACTGTTTCAAGCGAATAAATAAATTACTGCTAACAGTCGAATATATATATACATTTCAAAAATATACACAAAATAGTTATTCACCTAGGATAACTATAGTCATGATAGTAAAGTCTTAGCCACAGTAGTACTAAAGCAAACTCCTGGTATATATGATATATATATCATTTTTGTATTATTTGTTATTCTTAAAGGATGCAGATTAAAACAAATATTTGAGTGAAAATACTTATTGGAGAATCCTTATATTACAATTTATATTGATACGTATCATTTCATTTTTAGTACGGGGATTTCAGTCATACTGTAGATATTTGAACTAGACGTATGTTTATATCCACATTAAACCGGATAAAATGAATTTAAATGTAAAATGCATTCGAATACAAATATAGAAAAAATAATAACATGACCCAATAATATTTCTTATTTAGATACTCCGAAAAGATTAAATTAACAATGAAGGATTATTTACCAAAATTAAATTAGATCGTCTCTATACTTGTAGCAAAAGTTATTGCATAATGTTATGTATTTATCATAAATTTGAATGACAGTTGAAATGTATTTTAATGTGATTACTTATAATGTTGTGCGATACACAATATTTTAAGCTTAAGTTTTGAATATTTAATTTCAACATTATAAAGTGCTAGATATTTTCATTAAAATTAAATTAGAAATTATTCATATACATGTAATTAATAAATGTCATGAATTTTTTTAGTAAACCATTACGAATTTTACATTCCGGATATAAAAATGAAAACCGATACATATCTCTTTTTGAGGGTGGAGCCTTATATTGTTAGGGAAAAACTATCGAATAATTTTCCCTTTACAATAGCTTCATCGTTTATATTGAATATGTGAGTTGCTTCCTTTGTACTGTCATGCTGTCTATATATCTCAAAATAGTTTGAAACAAATGCGAAACTTGTATGAAATATGCCTGCAGTTCCAAGGAAGCATGAATAAAATAAACATAAGTAGAAACGTAATAGAATAAATCGATGAGCTGTTTATTCGAACGCTCAATTTGCTATTTGAAGACAGAAACGTTATCACTTATGTTTTTCGTGATAATATTTTATAACACTTTCAGCTATTGTTGCCAACAGGTGAGATTCAAAACTTATTTTCATGTCAATGAAGACATCTTATAAGTTATATTTGTTAGTTTGTCATTCTTATGCTAGGATTGTCTGCTATATTTACGATCTCTCAGCCAAAACTTACATTGATTTTGAAAATAAAGCTAGAATTTTTTTTTTTCAATAGTCCTCTGTGTGATATAATTTAATAAAGGTTTATGATGTAATTTAATTCAACTTATTGTTAATTTAAAAATCAAAATTATAGTTTCACTTTGCTGAAAAAAAAGTGAGAAAAAATAGAAATCGTATAGTTTTCTTCTTTTAATGAAGCCCATCAACTTTTGATTTTCCCTTATATAATTTTAAGAGGTAATCTGTGAAGAGATAGATAAAAACAAAATAAAACTGGTAACTCGATTATACAGACGTATTTTTTTCCTCTTAAATTTTTTTATACCTATTATCCATAAAAAATCCGTTTTACACTACAAAATTTTAATTTTATTTCATTAGCTTTCTGAAGTAATTTTTGCGATCATAATTGTATTTAGCCTAGAAAGAGTTAAATGCGTGGTTTTGAAAAATCTTTATTATTATTATTATTTTACTTCGATACAGGAATTGATATAATCTAGCTTCAAACAAAAGAATGCTAAATTAATTGATTAATTGATTGCTCACGCTTCGAAGCTACATGGGGCTACTGACAACGAACCTCGTAATTCTGAGCTTCAATTACTTGAAAAGGACATCAACTGAGCTGTGGCACCACTTTGTCCAAACTTCCACACCAAGCCAAGTTGAGGACTATGAGCCTCGACAGACTTAACGTGCATCAGCCCTTACACGGCATGTCTTTGGTATCACCAGGACTAGAACCCTCAACTCAACAGAAATAACGTCACGACCGACTCTCGAATGAATTCGTGACCATGATCACTTGGCTATTGCAGCCATCAAAATCGCTAGACTTTTTTAGACTAGTAATTTCTTAATTTTTTTTTCTGTATGTATTTATTGAGAGGTTTTATAGCACTTTATTTTTTTTTCATTGCATATTCATTGATTGCGGAATATTCCTCCGTATTTATTTTCCTTCCTTTAACTTGCTTCTATATATCTCAAGGAAAACCTTTCTATTCATAAGTAAAAATTACTTCAATATTCAAAAGAGCTGGGCAAATCTGAGATAAGTCATCTCAATCAAGTCTTTTATGAAGCATATGGTGTTGATTTTTTTTAAAGAAAAAAGAAAGAGAGAGAGAGAGTAGAATATTTAGTACTATTATATTAATGAGACAGTAGTTACGATAGGTTCAAAAGTTATAATTAAAGGTTTATCTGTATTTAATTCAGTAGATTTGTTGCTGTACTAGCCGCATAAAAATTTCGATGTATAATCATCTAGCGTTTACCAAACCATGCCGGAACCGTATTTTAGAATTTAAAGTATTTTTTCTTGATCCATTTGAGTTTTCAGACTTGTTATTGTGAGTATATTTGTTACGTGGATGGGTTATTGCATATTAGGAGATGAAGCTATTCTATATCCTGAAGCTCTAATTGTATAAACAATAAACAAAACAAAAAAGAATTGATGCTATTAACATTTTATTTAAGCAATAGTTTTAATACTTGTATTATAACCAGTTATATTTGAGAGTTGTAAAGCGTATGGTTGCTTCTTCTATTGTTGAAAAATTAGAAATCAATAATCAAGTTAAAACAATTGCTATTAATTCTAAGAGCATTTTAATACTGTAAGTATTGATTGAAAGATAATCCAGCGGCGTAACGTACACCCTCGCAACCCCCTCCTTGGGCACCCAAATCTGACTTTGCTGGGGGGCCCTAATGCTCTCCGTAACGCCACTGAGATAATCTAAATCTCATTAAAGAGAAAAAAATTACGTCGAATAATTAAAATTTTGAGTAAATGTTTGTTGTATTTTTGTTGTTGTTTTTATTGTAACTTTCTATTTTTAAAAACAAAAACAAAAACACAAATGTATATATATATCAGTAAAATTAAAGTCAATGTATATCACTGGAGCCAAGAAAAATATTCAATTAAAATTCATTACATAATCTTTCATAGATATATTTCTAACCGTTTTTTGCTCCAGTTAATTTTTAACATCTTTTTACTGGCTTGCTTTCCCATAAATCGTATACTTTTGCATTTAATTATAATATCCCTTTTTTCCATCTCCTTTAATTGTATTCCATAAGTTACGGGCCGAAACAATTCATCGAAAGTGTCAAGGCTGTACGTTTTATGAAACAAATAAGGTAAACTCAATGCTGACGTCATACCTTTACAGGGTGACACACCCCTTCAATCACCTTTGTAAAAGGTTGCTTTGGTATTTTATTTAACGGAAGTTACTGACCTAAACGTTTATCCCAGTCTATGCGGGCCATACGATGTTGAGAAGCGACCAACCAAATAAAGCGGACAATTACTTAACACTTTAATGCATTCTTATCTTTTGGAAGAAGAATTTTCAACGACGTTAAATATCAAAGAAATTTTGTTCTCTCTGCTTAAGAATTTTTCACGCTTCAAGAGTTTCATTCTTCTTGTTGCACTGACATTGTGAGGAATTAAACATTCGTGAGGAATGCAATAAAAGAATTTTATATCATCGTTACCTGTCAAGATTCGTTTTTTTTTTTTTTTTTTTGAGGCATATTCTGTGAAATGAACGTATCATGAGCGGTTTATGGACAGAATCAATGTACTTGCGACAGCTAATGCTTCTTGAATAAGTAGATTCTTTTGGATATGTTTTTGGTAAGAGTAAAAAATACTTTCCTTCTATTCGTATCTAATTCTTAATATCTCGTAACATTATGTTTCTTATCTGAGTTAATATGTTTTTCAAAAGAACGAGAACATATCCCACTTCTGAGTATGTTGGGTTCTACTTTATTGTTATCCTTTCTATTGTATATTATAATTCATTTATTAATTTAAGTATCCTATTCTTTTATTTTATTATTTTTAGCTATTATTTACTATCTTTGAAATACTGTTCAATTACTAATCCTGTTATATTATGCTGAATATTTGTTTTTATATTAAAATAAGATACAAATGTATTAATCTTAACTTTTGTTTTATTAAGAACTTAAAAAAATAAAGAAGTGAAACAACATTGAAAATGTTCTATCCATTGCTTAAATGGAAAAATAATCTTAAACATAACAACTGCTTTCGTTCTCATTTTTTGATAAGTGTTTTTTAGTTACTCTAAATTAAAATTTGCTTTTTATCAATAATTCTTTTTCTCTTTTTAGTATTCCGTTTCAACAAATTTTAGTTTTTATAACAAATTTTTTGTATTGAAATAAATTTCTAGTTTTCATTCATTCTTTTTAAATCTACCGAATTAAAATTATAACGTAAATATTAATAAGAAACATGTATTATTTAATTATTAATTATTGCAAACTTTTTCTATTTTTAATTTTTAATCGTTATTGTACAAATTAAGATTTATTTCAGATATAAAAAAATCACACATATTCTAAAGATTTTAATCTAATTTATTAAGACTGCTCTGTAATATAAAAATAAATTTTTAATTCTCCAATCCCTAATATTAAAATAATTTTCGGTAAATATAATTTCCAATTATAATTATCAGAATATGTTTATTATTTAAAAATAACTTTAAATATCTGAACACTTATTTCATAAAATACTTATTAAATCAGAATAAATATTTTATTTCGTTTCTTAAATCATGCTGGTTACAAAGTAACAAATGTTGAGTATACTTAATAAAAAATATTGTGCTTTTCATTTTTTATTTAAATAAAGAAAGAAATGTATGGGGAATTTCTTTCATCATTTATAGAGTGGAAAAACTCGACTAGTTGTGCCTTTTTTTTTCGCACTGCTCCTCTATCTTTTATTCCGTAAACAAATATAAAGAAACAGGAGAGAGAAAGAAAATTATGCAGGTGTTCATTGAGAAAGAAATGACTTCCCCCCTCTATCGTGTCATGTCGTGTTTTTAACGGTGTGGCTGGGGTTATTTAAATGGAACGTAGTTCAGAGGAGCGTGTCATTCCGTTGGAGGAAAAGGGAAAATTTATGCGGTGTAAAATCCCTATGTGAGAAGTTAAGTTGTCAAAAATTTGGAAAAGTTATTCTAATATTGCGGGAAAAAATTGATATTAAGCACCTAAGTGAAAATATTCTATTCTATTTTTACATTGTATCTATTTTTTTTACCATATTTTAAATATCAATTAAATTGTTGTAAAGTAATTGTAAATATAAGTAGTTGTTTTAAAAAGTTAGACAACAAATTGAAAACTATATACATTTTAATTAGTGATCATTGAATTATATAATATACTAATTTCAAGTTATTAATCGTTATTACTATTTATTTATTATTTTTTTAGAGAATTGCGTGCAGTAAGTTTTCCTCTTCAATGTAAAAATAAATTCAAGAAGAAAAAATATCGAAAATTCTCTTCATTCCATAGATTATTTTTTTAAATTTTATATTTTATCATTTATTTCCTTATTTGTTATTCCTATGAAAATTCTAGCTTATTTTTTTCCTCCGTTCTTTTTCGAAGCGTTGAAAAATTTCACAGAATTATTTAAAACTGAAAAAAAGATAGAAAATAAAACATTATACATCTTAACATCCAGTTGCTTAAAGTAATATATTTTTGTTATTATTTACGTTTATTATTGTGATGAAAAGTTGGTGTTAAAAACACCCTATACATTTTCCTCACTAAACATCTAGTTCTTAATTAATTTTTTTTAAAAAGAGGAAAAAATAATTATCGAGAAAAAAAACTATGTAGTTTTATAAACTGTTTTTATACCTATTAAAAACAAGTTTATATAATAATCGTTGTTTATTATATTTACTAATGTTTATTGCTTTAATACGTTTTAAATTTGTTTATGGTTAATGCATTTATCCGATTCATTTAGAATATGTGCAATTATCAAACTCAGAATCCAATATATTTGAAAATATTTTTTCAGTTGGAAGCGATGAATACATGAACAGAAATTGTCCTTCAATAACATCAAATTATGACGTATTAATTTTAAAAAAAAAAAAACATCCCAACTTATGAATTTTTCAATCGTTTATTTTTCTTAGAACTTTCTTTTGTAGTTATGATAAAACTGTTGACGATAAAAAAAATACTTTGCTTTTGCATTATTAATGTATATTCTTATTCTTTCTTTCTCTCTCTTTCTCTTCTATTAATTCCAAATTTCCCTGCTTCATTTTCTTTGAATAGTGATTAGAACAAAAGAAAATCAGTTTTTCCCCTAACATTAGGGAAAACAACATGGAATCCAGAAGTACTAGGGATTCTCTTTCTGATGCAGATTACCAAAACTGGCTTTACTCGACTTAGTGAATGTTGTGAACCGCTCGTGTGGTTATGTGATAACGGAGTTGGGCCTTTAAAGAAGCGTTTGTGCAAATTGACGTGTTCTTTCTCTACTAGAAAAGCGAGCTTTTGAACGTGTAGAATTTTCTGGTGCACTTTTCCCCCCATATATTCCTTACGAGATTTTGCTTTCACAAATGTGTAAGTCCTTTATTCTTTATATATTTCCGTAAGAGGTAATATTATTTCTTTTATTACAAAGTTGTTTTAATATTAATTTTATTCAGTTTGCCTCAATTTATTCCATGCGAAAAGTTTTACTTTTAATTTTCGTGCAAATGCAAAATTCATTTTTGAAGAATAATGAGTTCAGAAATATAACTTTCTGCATTAAAGCTTGATTGATATTTTAATTATAATATTTAAATAGTGTTTTCATATTAAAATAGAAATCCCACTATTCGAAATCTGAAAAATGTATTCAAATTTAATGCAAAATATTTTAATTTTCGTACGCAAATAAATACGAAGATGTTTCCCCCTCAATAATATCTCTTTTTGTGTTTTCACACTTTGGTTATTTATTTTGCTCTATTTATCTGATGCATAATCTATTTAAACAGATTGTTGTGAATATAAAATTTACTAATTAAAATTTCAATAATACATGTGCACTAGTAATTTAAACACTGGCATCAACTTTTATTATTACAATTCGGAGAAAACTTTCCATTTCAAAGAAGTATATTTCTAAACCCAAAATAATGATTTTCGGAAAAATATTAACAGACTTATTTCGAAATCTGACTAAGAAATCAATTATTTATTGAAATTAAGCCCATTTCCTTTGTATCTATTTTCTGGAAAAGTAATTGCAAATTTTGCAGCATTTTCTGTGTCTTATTTCATAATAACTTTCCTTTCGTAACAGCACTGCTTCAAGGTTGATTTCTAGAGTTAAAACGAGATAAAGTGTTAATTAAGGTTAATTTCGCAAATTATCCTACTGCGTAATCTTCCAATAGTTTGCTTTTCTAAGTCCAGTGAATGCAAAGCCATGTTCACGGCATATTGGTACATAATAAATCTAACAATTTATTAAGATTCTTTCCAGGCTTTTGTTTCAGTTAACAATTTCCTTACATAACTTTTCTCTCTCTCTCTCTCTCTCTCTCTCTTTGAATATCATATAACTATACAAACCTCGAACAAACAATTCTAAATAAAAGTTTTATGAAAATATAATCCCAAACAACTCTAAAAAAACGTTTTGAACTATGATGTTTCTACATTTCTAATTATAATGCATTTAGAAAGTTTAAAATGTAATGATGGATAAGAATTATTATCACCCATTTGCTGAATTTCTATACATTTTTATTGTACTAAGCAGCTATTAATCCTCTTTTGCTAGAAATTTCTTTGAAAAAAAAACTGCTATTAAAATTATAATCACAATATTTTTTAAATGACAAAAATTTTACATTAGGATTCAGTTATGTGATTTCGTTTTAATATATTAATAAATTTAATTATTTTCTCATTATAAATTATCGGAATTTTTTTAATAACTAATTTTTATTTCTTTTATTTTAATGATATGATAATTTACATTTATTATTTTTAAAAAAGAAGTATTAAATAATATCATAATAATATGTAGAATGTACCAATGAAACATGATGCAATTATCTTACATCTGAGCAATCATAAGCAAATTCACAGACAGAGCTCAATAGAGTGTCTGCCAATTAAATAATCAAAACATATTAGAATAATTTAAATTATTCGCTTAAAAAGATAGTTTTGCTTATTTAACACCTTAACTCAATTATTTTTTTTAAAATATTTTCCAAATTTCCCCTTTTTTATTGTTTTATTTTTTAACTTTATTATGAATATAGATTATTATTATGAATATTATATTATCTATTGTAATAGACTATGATTATGGATAATTATTATTTTGAAAATAAATATTCTCAAGATACCCTAATATTCTCGGGGTTATGACGTTAATAGGTTAATAAATATTTTATGTGAAGAAAAATTGCCTTTTTAGCTAATTTTGAACTATTTCCTTATTTATAAGGGTTACAGTATCTCAGTAATTAAGATCGTGATAAACACTGTTCAGATCGGCTTGCAGGTTCAAAACCTAATTCCACCACAAATCAAACGAAATAATGAGGGCTGTCACAAGTTAGATGTAATTGTGGCACAATTTAATTTGTGCCTCGATATTTTATTTTATAAATAAATTTTAACTTACCTCACATACTTCATTAAGTCTGCAGTAACTCAGTGGTTAAAGTCAAGATATTCGAGGTAAGCATTCTTCAAGTGATGTCGCAGGCTCAAAAACTGATTCTTCCAAAGTCGCACAAAATAATGAGGGACATTAAAGTTAATGGAATTGTCCCTCAACTTTTTCTCACTGTGGGAGCTAGACAAGTGAGGAGCTCTCTGGCTGAAATATTTATCTTGTCACTTCCCCTTAGTTCAAAATCGGGGTCATTTACAGTAATTCCCCCACGTAGTTCGAGAGCAGTGATGAGTAAACAGCGGGTCAGTTAAGACGCGCTGGCGATAAAATGCGGCCTGCTTTAAAGCAATATAGTATAGCAATTTTAAGTTAAAAATTTTTTTAATTCATTTAAGCTCGCTTTGCTACATATGTGTAGAAAATTCCATACTAATCTATGAATTTTTTTTTTTTTTTGCCAAGGCAAAATGTAGTAGTGAGTATTTATATATCAGTGAATTAAAAAAAATTGCATGTTGAAAAACTCGCTCCAATTGAAATGCTTAAAATTATTAAAATATGCTTTACGTAAAATCCGGCGTATAACATCCACCCATACTTTTAAGCTGCATTTTTTTTAATTTTTAGGTATATTCTCCGTATAACGCGCACCCCCTATTTTACGAAAAAAACCTGAAATGTACGTATGCAATGCGCTCTTATACTTTGCAGTCATTTATTCGAGGTATTTTATCCGAGGTTTTTTTTTAAAAAAATCTAGTATACTTCTCTCTAGAACTACAAATCTTAAGTTCTCTTAATAGTATTTCGATATATGTTGCAGCCTAATTTTTTTTTATGATCATCTTTTTTATTTATTTATTTTTGAAGCTATCATTTTTATACCCGGCGTATAACAAGCACTCATACATTTCGATCTTATTTTTTGTGTTAAAATTGCGCGTTATACACCGGAATTTACGGTATTTGCTTTTGTATTTAAGGTTAAAAAATTAAAGACAAATATAGAACTACAGCCTCTATCATCTCATTGGTATAAGATAATTTTCAAAATATACTACTTTGTAAAAGTCTTTTTTTTTTGTTTTATAATAAATTATACTAGCAGTCCATTTTTTTTTTGGCCCACTCAAAGACGACAGGTTACGAGTGTAAGTACATAAGAAAGATTTACCTCACATTAAGCCAGCTTAAGATATATAAAATAAATCCAAATATACAAAGAAATGGCTCACTGCAAAAAAATTTTAAAAAATGAGGAAACTGCTTTTGGAAAAGGAAATTGATATCTGAATTGTCATAGATATAGTCAAAAGTACTATAAGTCCACGTTAAACAAGTCATTGGAGTCATTAAAATACATTGATCAGACCTTATTACTTTTTAAGTAAGAGTAAAAGAAAGAATTGAAAAACGAAAGAAGCTTGTAAGTAGTGTTCAGCAAGTATCATTAGAATTTATTTTTCTTTCAAAATCATTATCAATCAACTATAACAAATCGAGAGTAGGTAACAGTTTTAATATAAAATTTACTTATTATTCTATTCTCTATCATAACTTTCTCTTTTCTTTTAAAATGTAACACGATAACAACAACCATGCTCTTATTTTAAATAAGTACTTCTTGGAAGAAAAATAGAGTTTTTGTTACATAATAAACTTTAATCAGATGTCAATCAAACAATAACAAAATATTGGGGGGGGGAAACCAGCTTCCTCAGTAAGAGATTCTAACAAACACTAAATAACTTAAATAAAAACAAATTAGGTTAATAATATATTAAAAAATCAAAATTAGGTTAATTAAAATTCATCCGCTAGAAAATAAAATCGGAAGAAGGAATTGGTTTTCTTTGTATTTCCTTTTCGATGCGTATAATAGCTGTCACCGGAATTAAAATTTCCTTTTCGAAGCTTGTGAGAGCTGTCTCGAAGATTAAAAAATAAAATGAAAATAGCTCGATTTTCACACGTCAGGCATTTGTGTAAGTGATTTTTTTAATTTCCGGAAAATTAAACCAGCTGTCTGGTCTAATTTTAATGATTTTGCTTGTTTTATTGTTCTATTTTTAATGTGGAAAGAGTGAAAAAGTGCAGTTTATAGTTCTGTAGAAGGATTTTGGAAACAAACAGCTTCATAATTACACATTGCAGTTATTCCGGGTTACAATCTAACATACTGATTCCATTATCTAAAAATAATGAATTTGTATAAACTGTGTATCAATAAAAATTATTTATCTGAGGCAAAAAACTTTTAGATGCTATAAAATGAATTTGAAAAGTTTAGATTTCAAAGACTTTTCAAAGACAATTCCTTTCTTACAGTTACGAGTAATATTTTTGTCAATTCAGAAAAAGGTTTTTATCCGATATTGAAATCCCACTCTCTCAAGTATATTGCAATTCTCTTCTCCCCAATTCATAAAATTTTTTATCAAAAATGTTTTTGTAAAATAATCTTATATATATTGGATAAATACTGAGGGAAAAATGCTCATGTAAATTATCTTGAATGATTTAATCCTGATTTTTAAGAGTCATATTAACATTTTGTTATTTAACTCTCATTATTCCCAAATAATGCTAAATTTTAATTATTTAAAATTTTTAAATTATCTAAATTTCAACTAATTTTTAAAGTAGTTCTCAGTAATTAGTATTCGGATTACTAATACTTAATTTTAAACTGTTTCTCGAACTCAAATATTTTGTAAAATGAGCTTCTTTTGCATTTTAAAACAAAAAAATGCATGATTGGGAAACATATATAGAAAATATAGAGATGTCATGCATTTTAAGAATAAAGAGGAAAAAAGGCAAGGGGGGGGGAGAGAAAGAGGTACTTTTTGACTCTTCCCCCATATTTGAATTTTCTTTTATATCTATGTAATCGGCTTTCTGTATTTCTGTCAGAGAAAGTTACTTTAAAAAAAATTGGAAGATTTATCATTAAAAAAAATACAAAACTTATTTTTTAAGTTATTTAATTTTGCTTATATAAGAAATACTTGAATTTATTTCATTATTAAGAATATTGTCTTGAGACGAGAGGAGCTCGATGTTTTTGAAAAGTTTGGCTTTAATAATTCGTCTTTTGTTCAAAAGTAAATAAATTTCTCTCACACACGGATCAGAAAACAATATTTTCACCGAGCATGTATCTCCCCTCATTTTTCTTTCTTTATTTAACTGTAGCTCTTAAGGAAAGTACTCATGGTAAACAAATCTTGAATACCATTCAACAAAAATTTAGAGCATTAAAACCAAAACAATGAGTTATAATACTACATAACCTAGAAAGGACTCTACATGATGAAACTAGAAAATGGAACACAGTTGAAGGATGTAACAAACATAATTAATTTAAAGTAATATTCAAATATCAAAGTACATATGGACAAAAGAAAATTTCCTTGCTACTTTTTACATTAAAAAGCTTTTCAATGTTTTACATGATAGGTACGTTTCATTTATCTTACATTTAATCTGTTTTCTTTTTCTGTTAAAGCACATATTAAATAGATAAATATACTCCAATTGTTACATAACTTAGTGCTCTTGATCATATATTTTCTTTCATTATGCAAAATCCGTAAAATTTCTAAAAATATCAATAAATATATATATTTTTTAATTTACATATTAAAAATTTAAAAAATCAAAATGTTATATTAAGGTATCCAACTACGTTGGATACCTTAATGTGATTTTGAAAAAAGCATGCAAATAAATAATTTTTTGGTATTAAGTGTCACATGAATTTAAAATATTCATATAAAAATGTTTTAAGAATATTATTACA
Source organism: Trichonephila clavata (assembly GCA_019973975.1). Classification (NCBI taxonomy): domain Eukaryota; kingdom Metazoa; phylum Arthropoda; class Arachnida; order Araneae; family Nephilidae; genus Trichonephila; species Trichonephila clavata. The sequence continues at coordinate 143,495 of BMAO01009235.1, read as the reverse complement.
ATAAAATTTCATAAAATGCATTTTTTTTTTACAAAAAAAAAAAAAAAAAGAAAAATGAGACATATATATATATATATTTTCAAAATATTCTCCGATGTGGCGGAAAATTCCTCGATAATAATGTTTTGACTATATATAGCTAAGTCTCTTCTGTACTGAGACTAAACAAGGACTTCTGAAGAATTCACATTATTTTCGTAGTTACTATCAATCGAAATAATAATCAGTGTTTTGTTTTAAAATTTATTTTCTTCAATATATTAAAATACGAATAAATTCATTTTAAAATTATGTATTTCAAAAATCCTAGTGCATGCGCTGTCTTAGCTATATCTATGCAAAATATTGATAGTATATTTTATAAAAGAAAAATAATTTAAACATTGTGTCATTTTTTCTTATTTACGCCCAAAAAATTGCATTATTATTATTTTTTACTGTAAATATATTCTTAAAACAATTTTATATGTACATTCTTAATCAGATGATATTAAATATCAAAAAAATTATTAAAATTATTTTTCAAATTCACGGTTTCGAACGTAGTCGGATACCTTAAATCAGGGGTGGGCAGACTTTTACATGATACGGTCTACTTCTAACTTTTTCAAGGTGTTGCGGTCCACTCTGTGGTGTAGGTGTGATAAGCAAAAAAAATCTCAATATTTATATTATAAAAAAAAATACAGAGAATATGTTCTTTCCTATATAACTAAAATAAGAAAAACTTACACTTTTATACTGCGTTCTAAGTAAAACACAAAATACAAACATAATAATTATATACACAAATTTAATATCAAATGATGTATTTATCATCAAACAATTTAAATACATAAAAAAAAACATTTTCATTTGAAATTAGTTCTTGTTGTTAAAGTCTCAGCAGAAAACTTAATCTCTGCACATACTATCCGTACCAAACTTGAATATCTCGGTATATATATATAATTACTAACTGTTAATCTTGCAATGAATTCTGCGGTCGTCTGTGAAACGGGAATGATACATTGTTTTAATTATATCCAACGTTGAAAATGTAAATTCACACAGGTTGATAGAGCGAAAGAACGATGTTAAATGAATTGCGGCTTTTTTGAATAAGGATACTTTACTTCATCCATTTAGATTCCAAAAGTTATTCTTTTAAAATTGTGTCCTTTTGAAGAAGAAAAATGTTATGTTTCAAGAGAGATAAAGAGAATATTTAAAATATTTCTCTTACTACTTTGCTTTGCCGAGCTTGTCTCTTGCAGTGTGTTAGTAATCATGACTTTAGACACCGTACCTCTAAAAACTGGGATGTTTGTCGCACTTGCTCCAGATAGACGGCTGCCACAATTTGACCTCTTTGAAAAACTGAGAAATCCAACATTTTATGATTTTGAAAAAAAATCCATGTCTTACAGAAGTCTAATAAAGCTAACGAATATTAAAAAAATATATACATTTCTATTTATAAAAATAATCTGGTAACTATGCTTATACGAAGTGCATTCAAAAATATCACTTTTATTCACGGGTGTTTCCAGTATTTTGATAACTGGAGAGCACGTGATAACTAGTGTGCACGTGGGAGATCTTATGTAAAGGCGGTCACCCCAAAATGTCTTAACAGTCCACCGGTCGATCGCGATCGACTTAATGCCCACCCCGGCCTTAAATGGAACATATTTGATGCAAGAAAAAGAATATGTCAATTTATATAGAAATGAGTAAAAAAATAATGTAGTATAATGTTACTTAAAGGATAGTAAATTCAAAATATATTGACAATTAACCCTTTTTCTATTTAAAGAAAACGGTCTCGACTTTTTCAATGAAAACTTTATTTTCACAATATTTCTTAATACAATTCGATTACTTAAAATATTTCATTTCCTTCCTTATGCCGTTACTTATAGAAAGGTAAGAGTAGTTATTTCGTACATTCTCAGCTTACATATTAGCGCAATTCACAATACATGAGGTCAATAAGATGCGCCTTCGTAGGTGTGCATTGTTTTCAATTCTTGTTATTTTACCTCAAGGTCTTTCATATTTGTGGCAGTTCTGTAATAACAAGAGTGTGGGTCGCTTCTTCTCATTATTTGCCAATAGAGAAATCTAAACACCCTTCTTTTCCGTTATTTATATATGTTTGAGTAGAAAGAGAAGTTCAGAAAGAGAATGGAATACTGCTATGTTATAATTACATCCCAGCATGGTGAACTTACCATTGCGAAAGATAGGTTTTCTTCATGTGTGTGTGTTACTCCTTTTCTTCTTGAATCAAACAATAGGCTGTGGAATTCATCTTTTTTATTTACGAGAGAGTATAGCTTGGGATAATTAGATTATCACCATAGCGTGTAATAACTTGTAATTGTACTTGTTTTTCTCATTGGTTTTATTATTATTTTTTTTTTCAGTTTTATGAAGAAACATTTGTACTGTGCTTTATTGGAATTTCTGGAATGAAAGTCATTAAGCGGTTAATGGATTCATTTTTATATCAAAATTGTTGTTGTTTTACTTTAATGGATATTCAAAATTCCGTTTTAATTGTTCTGTGAAAGTACTCGATCTGACCTGATTCCAAGTAAACTATTTTACTGTATTTAATTGGAAAGTCGTAGCCTCATTCCGAGTAGTTTGTCGTAAATTCATTCTATTTATTTCATCGTTAGCTTTATTCCGTTAATTTAATCGTTGTTTTATTCCTGTTATTTCACCATTTTAAAGCGGGATAAATTTTTTTGCATTTCAATCTAATGAAGGAAAAGTTTTTTATTAACGTGGACATAAAAGCTTTTCTTTTCTAGTTGAGTATTTCATAAGTGAAACGAATAATTTAAATTGTTTTCCTATTGGATATTTCGAATCATTAAGTACCGCTTTGTGTTGTGTGTGAAAACATGATAGTAATTACTTTAATAAAAACACAATGATAGTAAAATGAAATATTTTCCCCACGTGTAAGGAGAAATTAGTTTTAAAAATAAAATTGGAATTCGAATATTTTTTCTGCTTGTAGACGATTTTAAGTTTTTTATAGGATGCATCATTATATGTGTATCAAGTATATTTAAAATTTTCTTTAAACTGTAGCAATAACGTTTTATTATTCAAGATACAATTTTGAATAACGCATTCAATTTTTGAATGTTAGGAATTTAACTTTGAAGTCTAATACGAAAAACAGCACAATAATTTAAATCGATGAACTGCAAAAAACTTAACAAAAATGAATCAAAATTGTAATATTTCGTAAAACTTTGAAAAAAATGCTAAAACGTGCTGCATTATTGTGAAATACTTGACAAAAAAATAGCCAAGAAGAATTTATCTCTCAACTATCGCGGAATGAAAATGTCTAGCTAAAATTGAGAAAATCATGCATTTAAATAAGCAAGTTATGAAAAATAATGTTCTGTATGATAGATATTATCAATATCAGCACATCTTTCCTCAAAATGTTCTGAATAATCAACCAAAAAAAGTATGGGAAATAAACAATACAATAAAATGACTCTTCATTTCGAAGCTATTTCAATTTATAATCATCCTTACAAAAATGCATCTTCTCAAACACATAAAAACGATCTTTGTTTTATAACTGTAATGTTTTCACCAGCTTTTCTAACGCAACTGATAACATTTTAAATGTCTTTTTTACAAAATATGATCTTGAATTTATCTCAATATTCTTACGTTAATTTAGAAAGGCCAAAAATTTATTTCTATTTGCTGATCAATTATGCAATAATAGTTAATCGATCTTAATTAATTATGTTTATTAATTTTAAGTCGAAGATAAAAATGGATTAATTACAATTTATGGAATTTTAATCTTAACAGAAAAAAATATTTTAATTTGCAAATTTTTGTAAGTATTGTTTAATTATTATGGATGTAATTATTCTATTGAAGTTGAAACACACAGACGGCAATTAACTTAAACGTAATTTTAATAAAAATCAAGTCTTATTTTGGGAAATCTATTCGTAAACTGAATATTTTAGTAAATTATTTGAAAAATCAAATAAACATAATTATTATTTATATCAAACAAACGCTTACGATTGGCCATAATAATCTTGATTTAATGGTAAAAAGTAAGAAATGAAATTAATAACTATTTTTTTCATATATTTTTTTTATTATTATTTTTCTTATCAAAATACTAGATTTCAGTCTGCTTTTACATATATATCTCTTTTTCCTTCTGTGACACATAATTTAATATAAAGCAGCTGAATCTAAATAATCGAAGGATCGCTTTCATCTTAACTGATACGTTACATTTTAGAACAGGCATCAATATAAATAAGGAATATTTTTCCTTTGATTCCTTCCTCAGATTTCTTAAAGAAAATTTAAATAAATGAATAAAACATTTGTTTTCCCAAAAGAGTAAATAAGTACTAAAGTTTTGTTATTATATATGGTGTCCGGAGTAATTAAATCTGATGAATTGGTTACAAAACCTGAAACAAAAGTTGTTGTATTACATTAATTACCTTTACATTTGACCTGACATCGACCTAATTTCGGTACATCATTGTTTTCCTTAAATGTTGTATACAATTACATGTTTTAATTAATAAAAGAACGTTGTACAGAAAAGGTTTCTGATACAAATGTGCATCCGTTTCAGCTTAACTTGACCGCAGACAGCTTGTTAAATAATAGAAACATTTACCTCTTTCCGTGGTATTTTTTGCGATCGAAGGGCATAGAGTCGAAAAAGGTGTGAAAGGCATGTATTTTTATAGCATGTATTTTTATATCTCAAAGAGTATTGATTTGAGTTTTAAATTAAATCAGCGTTTCTCAAATTATGGGGCACGCCCCCTAGAGAGCATGATAACTCTACAAGGGGGGCACGAGAATATTAAAAAGTCGTTAACAAAAGTTTATTAAAAAAATTATTAATTTACTGAAAATAAACAAACGAAATACATTCTGACATAATTAAAAATAAAACACCGATATAATAAATTTATAAATGTATCAGTACTGGACAATGTATTTCATAATAAATGTAATAATACTGTAAGAACAAGTTTAATAATTACCAGTGACCTTATGGGCTGATATAAAATAAATATAATAATGGTCATATATAAAATTATATACAAAAATTAACACTTATCCTGATAATTTGTTCGTTTTATAATTAATCCCTAAATTGTCGATTAAAAGTAACGCGATTCGCTCCCTAATGCCATCATTTTCCACATAGGCACGCGTATGTGATGTATTGAGGGAGGGAAGGAATAAATAAGTAAATCCTCTGAAATAATTAAATCCTTCATAAACACTATCCAAGTCCTTTCATTGCATTCCGAAACCTTCGAAATGATTTTATGGATAGAAGTGTACAGAAAAAATCGTACTTCAGAAAGACGCATATATACGTCCGGGCAATTAACGCTTTGGCTGAACGAGACGTTTATATACGCCGGTGGCACTTAAGAAAAAGTCGTATGGCAGCTTTTTATGTCAAAGTACAGTATTATTGATTTTAACACATTGTGATTGTAAGGAAGGGGAGCGTGATGTGAACTATGATTGATTATTGGGTCTCAAATACTGCAAGTTTGAGAAGCACTGAATTAAATACTTGAGCATGTATGTGCGAGTGTATTTAGAACATCTACATACAAGATGAAATCCTGTTAAAGTTAAAAAGAGAATAATTAGGGGGGGGGGTCTCTGAACTGGACATTTCACTTCCTTTTATGGTTTGCTTTATACGAGTACCTTTTTTAATTTAAAATGAGGGACACTTATTGTATTTTATATATAGAATTTCAATAAAAAATTTTTTAAAAATCTTCATTTTAGAATAAACTATTGTGATCAAAATTTTAAGAAAGAACTAAACTATATATTGGATTCTTACGTATTTTTGGTCAATTTTATGTGAATATATAAAATCCCTAAATCGTGTCGTAAATTTTGCTAAACGGTGTTTCAAATACTTAGTATACATTAAGCTTTTATCAATATACATTCGCCTAGTTAGTAGTTTATGAAGTTTTCTAGAAGTTTTTAATTATTTGTTTTACAACAGATGTTCAACTCATGTGTCCATTGAACTCTCATTGTCTTACTATTCTACGAATATCATTACTTAGTTCAAAATGAAATCGTAAAATTTTAAAATTAATGTCTGGTTGGTTAACGCACAACAAAATGCCGTTATTATTCAACGTAAAGTAATAAAATGTAATACTAGTTTTAGAAAACACTGGTTTTTATTTACGTGGCATTGTATTTTACTGCGTCTAATTTTAAATGAGAAATTCGTTGAAAGTACTCAGCTGAAAGCCTTGAAATTAAGTTAACTAGCTGCATTATTCATGAATGATTAGTTAAAGATGAACTCTCAGTGTGAAATGATTTAGGTGACGATTGCACAAGTTTCCTGCCTTCTGATTTCCAAAAAAGGCACGCCTAAACTTTCTTTAAACTCTAATTAGGAAACTTTTTTTTTCTTTTTTTCACATTTGATGCAATACTTCTTTTCATCAATATTCATTAAAAAGATCAGTGGGAAACTCTTTATTTTTTTCATGGTTTGATAATTAATTTATCAAAAATAGATGCTGTATTTCTGATAAAATTTTGTACATTTGACTCTTAACCCATAAACTCTTCTTATTTTCTTAATGAATAACGAATTTATTCCATTTAATGAGGAAATGAGATTTCATCAAGGTCTCCATGCAACGATTTTTTATTTTAGTAGAATTCTAAACTGAACCCATTAGTTTTTTTTTAATCGAATGTGTAATTAACGAAGGTATTTTCTTTAGGTTACAACAGAAATAATATACCGTAAAATACCGCGTATAACGCTCATTTTGAACATAAAAAATAAGATCGAAATTTACGGGTGCACGTTAGACACCGGGTATAAAAAGATAAGCTTTTTAAAAAAAGATGAGCATAGAAAAAAATTAGATATCTACATACATCATACAAAATAATGTTTATTTAAAAGAAATGAAATTTCTTATGAACTTAAAGGGTTGCAGTTCTAGAGGTATACTATTTTTTTCTTAAGCTTAGAATAATACCACGAAAAAATGACTTCAAAATATAAGAGCATTCATTGCACACGTACATTTCAGGTTTCTTCATAAAAAAAAGGGGGGTGCGCGTTATACGACGAATATACCTGAAAATTGAAAATTGTAGCTTGAAAGTATAGGTGCACTTTATACATTGGTGCGCGTTATACGACGAATATACCTAAAAATTGAAAATTGTAGCTTGAAAGTATAGGTGCACTTTATACAGTGGTGCGCGTTATACGACGAATATACCTAAAAATTGAAAATTGTAGCTTGAAAGTATAGGTGCACTTTATACAGTGGTGCGCGTTATACGACGAATATACCTAAAAATTGAAAATTGTAGCTTGAAAGTATAGGTGCACTTTATACAGTGGTGCGCGTTATACGACGAATATACCTAAAAATTGAAAATTGTAGCTTGAAAGTATAGGTGCACTTTATACAGTGGTGCGCGTTATACGACGAATATACCTAAAAATTGAAAATTGTAGCTTGAAAGTATAGGTGCACTTTATACAGTGGTGCGCGTTATACGACGAATATACCTAAAAATTGAAAATTGTAGCTTGAAAGTATAGGTGCACTTTATACAGTGGTGCGCGTTATACGACGAATATACCTAAAAATTGAAAATTGTAGCTTGAAAGTATAGGTGCACTTTATACAGTGGTGCGCGTTATACGACGAATATACCTAAAATTGAAAATTGTAGCTTGAAAGTATAGGTGCACTTTATACAGTGGTGCGCGTTATACGACGAATATACCTAAAAATTGAAAATTGTAGCTTGAAAGTATAGGTGCACTTTATACAGTGGTGCGCGTTATACACCAGATTTTAAGGTAATTCAAATTAGTTTTTTAAATGATTAAGTAAAGGGATTCTATATAGTCTATATTCTACTTACCAAGAACACTACGAGCATGATGAACTGTTCTGTAACATGTATTTTAAAAAAGTACGAAGAAATGTGTGTGTGTGTGTGTGTGTGTGTGTGTGTGTGTGTGTGTGTGTGTGTGTGTGTGTGTGTGTGTGTGTGTGTGTGTGTGTGTGTGTGTGTGTGTGTGTGATATTCGTTATCTAATATAATACATATTTTTGAAATTCAGACAACTGATTAAAAAATTTCATAAGTCATTTTATTTATTAAAGTGACGATCACAACTAATAAATGAATAATAAGTTAACGAAATATAAAAGTTTTAATTTTGTCTGAAACTTATAGATACTTATATGCCATGAGTTAAATGGAACTCAGCCATGGGTTTCAGTTTTACAATAGAAAGACAAAAATATATTTAAAAAAATAATACACGTACAGATAAGAGAAATGTAAAAGAGATTCACTGAATCCAAATTTACTCTCAAGCGTAATTTAAAGCCAACGTATTTCTTTCAAACTAAGAAAGTTTATTTATTTAAATGTTTTTAACTTTAATACATAAACAGCTTAATAAGAGTTAATTAATTAATATCATACATTTTTTAAGTTTTTCTATTTAGAATATAAGAAAATTAAAAGGATTTTGATTTCAAATCCGGTTTTATTTTCTAATCCGGAAGATATTCTTAATAATGAAATCATGGTTTGTTTTTTATTTACATTGTAATATATAATTACTTTATTTTTTATTTTATACGACTGTATAGATATCAGCAAAATTAGTTAAAATTCTGCGTGTATGTGTGTGTATTAAAATATGAAATGGTACCTTAAAATTAATAAAGCCCGGTTTTTCACAATAATAGTATAATTTCTGAGATCAAAGTTCTTAATATATTAACTAAGTACTTAGTAATCAATCAATATCAATAAATATTGTTGACCGTTTTGAAAAAATGCGATATCGTTGTGTTTTTTAACAGGAATTATTTTTAAAGAATAATCTGAAATTTATGTAATAACACAGAGAAAAACTAGGCCCGATCTATTTCACTGGTTGTTCCTCACATATATTAGAACTGTGCACATATCAATAGCAAAATTAAAGAAGTGGCCTTATTAATAGGTTAATAAATGTTTTTATTTCGAGATCCTATAAATTTGATTTTTATGTATTTATTTTTTTTTAATATACGTCACACTTTGAAGCTGGACTGGGCTTTTTTACTGGCAACTCTGACCTAGTAGTTTTAAATCTCGGTCATGTGACCCTAATCTCCGAACTTCCATGGCACGCAAACGTTAAGACTTTATGCCTCGATAGATTTTAACCTGTGTCAGCCTTTCTACACGGCCAGTCTCATGCACCATCAGGACTCAATTAAGTGAGTGGATATTAACGTCGCGTTATTCAGCTATATATATATATATATATATATACGTGAGTGAGTGAGTGAATATAAACATCACGCTGTTCAGCTACTCGAAGGCTTTTAGCAACGGACCTCGTAATTTTGAAGCACGGTCAAGTGACGTGGACGACACCTGATCTGGCACCCCTTCTCCTAACTACCACAATGGGATGATGATGAATCCAATGGGATGATGATGAATGCCCAGAGGAACCGAGCTCACCCGAAGAGGGTTTAGAGCTACAACCGATCCCTCGGGAGACAACCACCCTCACCCACTCCAATGGGAGGACGTTTAGCTCTGAACAGATTTAATGTGCATCACTCCCCTTCACGGCGGGTCTTTAGCGGTATTGAGCTCGAACTCATGACACGCCGGCCACGAGCTCGTTACCTTGGCCACTGGGCTACCGCGTCCATGATTTAACTACAACAGGACTTGACACCTGAACTCGAACCCACTCTCGATAATGCCAACCTCAAGTTCGTGATCATGACCAAACCATGAAGGACCTCTTGAGATCCTAAAACAAGCATACGTGAAAAAATAAAGATTTTTCTGAACATTTTACGAAACAATATTTAAAACGAAACTTTTAGAGAATTAAATTGATTTTTACTATAATTAACTGATTTTTTTAAAAATTCAATCCACTTTCTTCTCTCGAAAACTATTCCCTCTACTAGTATATAAAACTTCTTCCAAACAATACATAACTGGCTATATTTTTGTACCTTTAATTCTAAGCAAATATTCTATTAAAGAAAACCATTTTGAAAACTGTAAAGACATTGTAATGAGCACAGTCTAAGCTACTTTTTCTTCTCGAAACAAAATAAAACAATCTTAACTCTAGTTTGAAAACATATTTCGACATACCGATTACCTAAGGTTTCTAAGCTTACACTACCTCCAGACGTGTTTAATGACAAATGAACTTTACTTCTTAAAAGAAGCCATAGGTATCCAAGAGGTTCTTGTTTTTATATCTTGTTTCTGGCTTCTTTTGTAAACGCGCGATAAAACTTATATTCTTATTTTTTACTTCTTGCAAACAATAAGTGTAAAAGTTTATTCTAAACAGAGAGAGAGAATGAGAGAAGGGGAATTTCCCTATTGTTATTTATTCAGATGACTTCAATTTCATTTTTTTTCCATTGGACTTTTGAATCTTGTTATCTTCCATTTATCTTTTCGAGTAACAAATGTTCTTTATTTATTATTCCCTTCTTTAAAAACTTAAGAAAATGCGTCTATTGCGCGCTATTCACATCATTTGAATAGACAGCATAACATAGGCATTAATTTTGGAAGTGAAAGGTATTCCCTTTATAGTGAAAGAAAAACTCCGAACTAAAAGTTATTAGGTAATAAGGAAAACTGTAACCCTGAATTTTTCTGCATTGTTAATATGTTCGCTATTTAGTTTGTAATTGATACAATGACGTAGTTTACAAATCATTCCATATTCTTAGTTCTGCATAAAAACTCTTTCATTTCATTTTTTAAATTTTTCTTTTTGTAGATATTGTTTTCTTTTTTAAGAAAATACTTAGTTTTTCCGTTCGATAAATTATGTACTAGATATTGGGATTGTATATTTTGCGTGAAAAATTTGTGATTATATATTTTTTCAAATACTTTAAATCGGAATATTTATTAATTTTGTCCCATTTGTTAATGCTACAATACATAACTGGGAACTATTAGTGATAATCCATTAGCGTGTTGGAAAATTCAAAAATGTAACTTCCTGTTTTGAGTAGTGGTTATAGGGGAAAATTTTGGGGGCTTATATCCCTCGAAGATATTAACTTCTCAAAAGCCTTTAAAATGTTGCAAGACAAATTCATACATATATTCAGTGGCGTAACGTACACCCCTGCAACCCCCGCATCACGGGGGGGGGGACAGGATTCTAGGGGGCTTGAAACCTGACTTTGCAGGGGGGCCCAAATGTTCTCTCCGTTACGCCACTGCATATATTATAACTATCCATTCTACATAATGGAATCTTGGATTATTTTTATTCTCTCTATTGCTATTGTCTGTGATAATGTTCAAAATTGATTGCATATTAACGTTGCACGAGGAAGCTGCGTGAGGTCTATTGGAGATGAACCTGACGAGGAAGACGTAGACGACACTTATGCTGGCACCCACCCTCCTTTTTCAATCTTCTACAGCAGACCAATGTGAGGACTTTGAGCTTCAACAGATTTAACGTGCATCAGCCCATCTGCTCTTCGATTTTCTTATGGCAAAAGGACTCGACAGATATAACGCCGGCCAAGAATTCGTGACCAGAACCCCTTGGCTACTGCTGCCGCGCAATATTCGTGGCAGTGGTAGCCTAGTGGTCAAGGTAACGAACTCGTGGCCGGCGTGTCATGAGTTCGAGCACAGTACCGCTGAAGACCCACCGTGTAGTGGAGCGATGCACGTCAAATATGTTGAGAGCTCAAACACCCTCCCATTGGTGTGGTGCGGTAGTTAGAAGAGTGGTTCCAGCTCAGGTGTAATCCTCGTCACTTGACGATGGTTCGTAATTATGAGATTCGTCGCTAAAGCCCTCGAGTATATAGCTGAATAGAGCGACGTTAATATTCACTCACTCAACTCGCCGCGTAATATCCTAGGTCAAATATTTTAAGATTTGAAATGAGCTCTTTCTATAGATACCAATGTTTTATGACTTGGAGTGGCCATGGTCACGAACTCGTGGCTGTCATTGTTGAGTCACTGATTTGAGTTCTAATGCCACTAAAAACCCGTCTTTTAGTGAAGCTGATACACGTTAAATCAATCGTGGCTCAAAGTCAACACGATGCTAGAGTTTGAAAGTTAGGAGAATGGAATGTCCTTCCACGCCAGCTCAGGTGTCATCCTCGTCATTTAACCGTGGTTCTTCACCAACAGCTCTCGTGTAGCTTTAAATGGGACGTTAATTAACACTCACTTATATACTTGACGACTTAGAAAGTAATGAATATTTAAGCAACGGAAAATATAAGTGTAATACGTATCTTATCCAGTTTTAGCAGGGCAGACATGCTTTGAAAGTTCTTTTCAAAATTCTCTCCTCTGTATCATTTTGTAAAAGATTGAAAAAATTGCTCTTTTGGAGGAATTTTTTTAAAGAACAATTGACTTTTTAAAAGAAACTAATCAGACTAACTGAAACTGGGATATTTTTTTTTAACTGAGTTAATGCTTTTCTCAATAACCTTGGAATCAAACTAAAATGAATTCCTAAGTTGAGCAAGCGTCGGGCAAAGGAGAGCTATAATGGATCTCAAATCTACTTCGTGAACAAAATCTTTCTAAAAGATGCAGTTCATATAAGGTCGAATGTATGAATGCTGTAAATGGTAAAAAAAAAAAACCTTTATTGTCTTACAATAGTAGATTTTCTGCTTCGTCGAACCTTATATATATTTTTAATGGTTTTACACATTTGCAGTGAAATCATTTAATGATTTTTTATTCCTTTAAATTTAACCTGGTTTCTCTTCCATACTTCGAATGGAATACCAGATTTGTTGAGCAATAATTTGATTAATTTCTCTCTTTATCATTTTTTATAAAGATTTTTTCTATGCTTTTTCAAATATTTATTGAATTGTTATAATATTGTTATGCATTTTAAAAATTTGTGTATTGCAATGAATAGATAAGTATATGTTACATATTCGTTGAAAGACAAATCTACTTTAATTCATGATTCAATGACCTTATTAAAAAAGTAAGATGCATATTGCAATTATTTCAATTTCGTCTCCAAGACTCTATTATTAAACTAAATCTCTTGTATTGTCTTATGACTGAGAAATAGAAGTTCTATGGTATTGTCACACACAATCCATGAAAAATTATTTACTTTGTCATAAAATACCAAAGAAAAACTGTCAGTCTGATATATATATTTTTTAATAATGAGAGAGTGTGTTTCACCTCCCATTCCTACTTTCATTTTAATTTAATTTTCATGTCTCATAATCAACTATGCATACAAATTGCATTCTTGGACAAGTCGTTTTTAGAGAAAAAAAATATATCAAGCCTAAAATCTAAGGGTATTTTTTTAAAAGATCTTCCTTTTTGAATTAATCTTTGGAAGCATAGTTAAATTTTTTGATATTTTATATTTTTAATAATATTAAATACTTATTCAAACGATTGTTGAAATGCTTAATTTGTCATACTATACAATTTTCACTGAAATTTTTAATATTATATTAGGATATTAAAATACGTCTCCCCTGTTATGAACGAAACGTACAGAAGAATTTTAGAATAATTATTTCAAATTATTTGACATATCAGAGAAAGTAAAGTTTACTGCTTCCATGTAACTCACAAAATTGCCTTAGTAACACTTATAAAACTCTTGAAATATTAAAAACTAATTTATATGTATATAAACCCCACTAAAAAGTAGTCCTCAATTTGCTACATTTATAGAAACTGCAGCATCCATCTTTATTTTCACAATTTAAATTATCAATTTAAGTCTTTAGTATCTGCATATATATGTTTCTCTCTCTCTCTCTCTTTCTCATATATTGAAAATGTTTAGTTTCATCATTTTGACATTTGTTAGAATTATAATAGTTAGAATATCAGTTTGAAAATTAGCATTGTTTGAACTGAGAAATTTATTTGTTTCTCTATCACTCTGATGCCCAATTTTTTCTCGTGGCTCCATATAATTGAATTGTCATATTCAGTCTTATCATGCCATGTCGCATTGAAATTCATGTCATCTTAGAAATGTCTTTTAGGAAAATAACTTCGTGTCTGTATGCATGCCTTCTTTCTATGTTTTATCTGAGTGCTTAAAAACCGAAAGTAAAGATATAAACGTGCTCACGAGCTCTAATTGCACAAAATGAATATTTCCTAAGGTAAAAAGATAATGAATTGATAATACATAATTCAGAATATAAATTTCCTTCTGTAATTTCGTAAGCTTATATTCAAGCTGTATAAAGAATTAATGTGTCTATTGTAATTTGTAACAAATTATGATTACAGTATAAATATTCAGAAATTGTTGATACGATTGTTTTGTGCTTTATTTATAACGTATGTTGTGAATAGTTCATCTATAAAAGGTGCATACATTAACTTATTTGATTTAGGGAAAATAGTAGAGGGAAATTTTAAAATAACAACTCTCTCTTTCTCTATGATGTAATATGCTTATGAAATTCTAAAAATTTGATTTTTCTATTCCATTAGATATTTTATTGGCTTTTAATTTTCAAAAAAATCATTAATAACCTTAATATAGAGAGAGAGTCTTTTTTTAACTAACGCGTGCTGATGACAGAAAAAAATATCTTATCTGAGAAAGTATATCAATAAAAGTTTTATTAAGTTACAAGGTTATTTTACATTATTAAATTATATTACGTATCTTATATTGTATTACTAATGTTTTAATATTGATCTATCCATATTTACTTAAAATCAGAACTTTTTCATAATGCACTCCAGAAAAAAAATGCACACATTTATAATTCATCTGTAAAATTGAAAAAAAAACACATATGCAAATTAAGCTAACAGTTTTAGAAAAATATTTTTTTTAAAAAAAAACATTTCTTTTTTGAAAAAATTTTCATTTTAAATGCTTATTTTTTTTAAATATGTGCGTGTAGAAACAGAATAAATTCTTCCAAAAAAACTAATTATAATGCATTGCATAACGTCAATATTTTGCTTATGAAGAATTCAGAGCTAATGAACAAACAAGGTTTTCTGCTTACGGATAACTGCATGGCTTTAAAAAAAACTAGAAATATGATTTTGTATTTAAATAATCATCATGATGTAATTTGCTCTGCATTTTATTTTGATATTGTTGACTGTTTCACAGAATCATTTCCTTGTCCTTATCACTTTACGTAAAGAATGTTAAGCCACACATCAAAATGTCTATTTCAATTGAAAAAATAAGTATGATATTGAACTAAAGATGGAAAACAGGAAATGACGAAATAAGAATTTCCCTAACTATGTTTCTCTTCCAATAAATCACTAACTTGACCTGGATGCGCCATAACAGAATGCATTTTGGTATAAACATACCCAATTTCTCTCTGCATCCTGTTTATTGAATGTAAATATTTTTACAAAAATTCGTGATTCATACTACTACAACATTTCCTTATGTAGTGCTTTTTTGACATCTACAAACTATTTGTTTAAAAATTTCCTAAGAGCTATTATATTGCTTTTCGTTGAAAGATATTAATCAAAAATCAAGGATGAAAGATGATTTCAGCTTCAGAATCTTTTTAGAGGTTCAGTTTGGCTGTGGTGACCCTTATTTTGAAATTTTAATTGCCGAAGCGGAAAGCGTGAATGCTGTTCAGTCTAAACAGTTTGTAAGTTACAAGAAAAAGAAATTGTAGCTTACTAAACCCAATCGGAATTCTCGACTGGAATTCACCAGGTTGAAACTAATCTTTTTAAGCTCCGATTCCACTGAGGAGTCACCTCATCCCTTTTAAAAGTTACGTAAAAAGAAATTGGAGGCAGTCATTGCAGCGTAGAGACAAAAAAAAAGCTTTTTAAAATACAATATGGTAATTATGCAATTACCACCGACGGACATAATTTAACCCTTTAACTGTTAAGCTATTTTGATGATCTGGGTACATAAATTGTAAATTTTTTTAATTGCAAAAATCAAATGTTTAGAACAAAATATAAAATATGCTTGGTAGTTAAAAATTGATGTTTTGAATTACTTGCGCAAAAATATTTCGGTTTTACAGCAACTGCATATTCGCTTGAAGTGGCTGCCCACAGCGTGACAGTGGTAAAGTTCACTTCTAGTGGAGCGTTATTTTCACACAAAAAAAATAAATATGAATACTTAATAGTAGTTTTGTAATTCAGTTTTTTGTGTGGTATAAACTGTGTGAGGAAACACACTTTTCCAAACACAGATCAACTCCGTAATTAATACACTAGAATCGTTTTCCTTCCTAATCTTTTTCCATTTACATCTTTTTTATTAACACGCTTTTATAAGTTTCACTTGCATGTAACGGAATCTTAGAACTCGATTTTTACCCACTTTAAAATATCGGATTAATTCGAAATTTTGCACACTTGTCAAGGACCGATGACAATACAATAATTTCATAACATCATTGTTCACGTAAATTTCAGGTTCCTTCGTAAAAAAGGGAGTGCATGTTTTTCGGCGAATATACCTAAAAATTAACAAGTAATATGAAGAAAAAAAAATTTAAGCCAATTCCTATTTTGAGTGGATGAATAGAAAGTATTTTGTTAACGATTGAAAATTTGAACAAGATAAATATATAGAGAGAGTGTAGTGAGCTAATAAGTAGGAATTTTGAAAAATTGCCGCTTGAAATTATAAGTGCGCTTTATATATATGCACCTGATTTTAAGGTAATTTTTTTTTATATTAATGTCTTGTTTTTTTAAGACATGTAATAAAAAGATTAGTGAAATAGCTGTATAATTTTAAGGAAGGAATTATGTAAAATTGTTAAGTCACGTGTTGGGAAGAATATTTAGCATTTTAAATGTCTATTCTAGTTAGTCTTGCTCACCTTACCATTACTCAGAATTTTTCACTCAAGCTGTAGGTTCAGTATCCTTTGGATCCCACTCGTTCTACCTACTTAATGCTGAGGTGGTTAACTAAACAATTAAGAGCAACAACCTATCATTTTCTTATTAAAAAGCTTTCTACCTGAAATGTAAAACAGTTTAGAAATAATTAACCGATCTTGTTCAATAACATTAAAAGTGCGTAGACCGAAGGTAAAGAATTAATGAAGTGAATAATTGATACTTTCACGTTGTAAGAACGTTTTATGGAACACATAACTAATTTTTCAGAAATTTGATATTTTTTATTTATTGAGATATAACTTATAATGGCTAAAAATAATTGCTAATGTCTAAAGAGGACTTTAAACTTAGTAAATTACTATTTAGTTCTGTCAATGACTAATTTTTTTCCCTTTTGAGCAGTTTTCGAGTTCAGACGTTTTTATTTTTCTTATTATTGAAGTTTGCACTGATGTATTTATTTCCATGAGAATGCCTTAATAATATTATATTTGAACATAAAAAAAAAATTAAGTCAATTCCTCTTAGCTCAACAAAGAAAAATTTTATTTTATGTACTTTTTATTAAATAGTTACAATTAATATAAATATGAAAAACATATGACAAAATCACAATACTAAGTGACAAAATGGAAAGCGATTTTCCTTGCAGTTTTCCATTTTCCTTTCTATATATGTAGTTGAACTATTTTGTTTGTTTGTTACTATTTATTCATTCATTAAACTTAATCATTCTAATAAAAGATATAGTAAAAAAGAAATCGCATTCTGAGAAATTAGGTCACCTCGAGTGGGATTCGAATCCACGACCTTTGGATTAGAAGTCCAACGCGCTATTCATTGCGCTACAGTGCCACAATGTGTGTGTGTGTGTGTGTGTGTGAGTGATTTTCCTTTCTATATATGCTGTTTGATTATTATTTTTTATTCAATTTTTAGTTTAGTTAATGAATTAATACTTGAAAAAACTGTGTTAACATCAAGTGTCATCCACTACAAGTTTTAAAAAATGTATTTGAGTTTGAATGGATGAATAGAAAGAATTTTATTAACGATTGAAAATTTGAACAAGATATATATATATATATATATATATATATATATATGAATATAGTTATCTTTGATTTTTAACTATTTTGTGTATATTTTTGAAGTATATATAGGGAGAGAGTGAACTAATAGTAGGAATTGTGAAAAATAAAAGTCCAGTGATTCTGTTTCCTGCACTAAGAAATATCGACTTCTTTGAATGTATGTGATTTAAAAACATTAAAAAAGAAGCATTTACGCACCAATATAAGAGCAAAATTCTGAATTTGGCTTACACTATTTCTGAATCATAAGCATTTTCATTTTTTTATATTTTACGAAGTTCACAACTGAGATTAGCAAGAGTTCGAGTTTTCTTAAGTTAAATTTCATAATTAGAAAGTGGCCGCGGTAATATAGTGGTCATTGTCACGAACTCGTGACCTGCGTTTCTCGAGTCGCGAATTTACAAGTCCTGGTGCAACTAAAGACCCGCCATTTTCAAAGGCTAATGCAAGTTAAGGCATCTCAGGGCCCTTAACATCTATCCGTGCACTCGAAAAAAACACCCTTCTTCAAACCAATGTAACTTAGCAATAAAACAAAACAATCATTCGAAATTTTTACCACATGATAATCATATATATTTACATTATTTCTCAAATTTCCAGAGAATTTGAGAAAAACTTAAAAAGTTATAAAGAAATATAAATTGGACCATTTTTCAAAAATATGAAAATCAGTATTTTACACCGCGCTGGATTCTGAAGTACAAAATTGATCAAAATTTACAAAATTAATTTTACATGGTATAAAAATGTTCACTTTCAAAGTTATACTAACTTTTAAAAAATTTAGAGAAAAAAATATTTTTTAAATACAATTATAGCTAAAATATTAAAATTTTAAGAAAAAAATAAATTTTAATTCAAATAAAAAAAATTTATTACATTTTTTTTAAATTCTTGTATAAATTATGAAGAGCCTTATTTTGAACACGTGTATGAAATTTCAAATTGATATCATAAATAGTTTCTGAGAAATCCTGCGCGCAAGCTAAAATGTGTTGTTTTGAGAAAAATGAAGAAAGATAAGAAAGAGATAGGGTTTTTGTTCACTAGTTATTTCTCAATAACTTCGGAAGTTTGTACGGTATCAACAAAATTTTGGTATCAAAATTCTCAGAAATGTTAAAGCTTTAGCATATATTTTTTTCAAAAAATTGAAAATTTGCAATTTAAGAGTCCTTAGAGCTCTTAGACCTGTTGGAGCTCAAAATCCTCACATTAGCGTGGTGGGGATATTAGGAGAGTAAAGAGCTGTTATATACGACGTTAACGACTCACTCAAAATGAAAGTGCACTAAACATATGAAAAATTTCATTACATACGAAACTCTATTTCTATAACTAGTGAGAGTAAGAAGTTTTTTTTAAAATAGTTCTTTTTTGTATTATTTTTTAAAGCATACACAGACAAAAAAAATTATTAAGTACGTATGGGTATTATTAATAAAGGACAGCTTCGCCTCTCTTTTTGTTGTGTCTCTGTAACTCTCTTTTTTTTTTTGACTTAAAATACTTATTGATAATTTCTACTATAAGAAAGCAATGCCAAAAAACAAATCAGTTGTTATCAGATTAGACAACTTTTCTTTCATGTCTTTAGATTAGTTTTTTTATTTTCTCTAACGACTGTCAAAGAATGAATTCAATCATTTCAGGCAGAACGAATCGCAAAACTTGTTCTATTCTTCATTACGAATACTATTATCTCCTGTAGAATTAAAGGAATTCTTTGGTGATATAATTGGCGCATTTTGATATTGTTTTAGGTTAGCTATATAGCGTGTATGAATGAATCGTTTATTGTAAAATGCTAAATGACCTTGAAAGAGGGCATACAAGACCCTGGTAAAGAATGCAGTTATTATTCAAATCACGTGGTAGGCGTTTAGAATGGCGATAACTTATTATACGTAGTGTAAAATTATTAGTAATTTTCTGCACGGAAAGAAAAGAAACAATATTTATGCCGGGAAACTGTAGGATGTTTCTTATGTGTTCAATATATATCCGTAAGTAGGTGGTGTTTTGTTAGTGGGAAACAACGGCCTTCACACACTCACACACACGATTTTGTGTTTAAGAACCTTTTAGAAACTTTGACTTTGGAAGAAAACTCCCCCAAACTCCCATAAAAAAATTATTTTGCATTTCTTATTTTTATGTTTGTATAACGTAATGTATTTTGGGATATAAAATTGCACACAGTTTTTTTCCAAAAAATATATAGATATTTTAATCAAGGTTTTTGAGTCCGAAATTTGCTGGAGCTTAAAATAATTATACATCTGTAGCGGGTAGCTACATAATAGCCAGTAACAGCCTCCGGACCGAAGTGATCATTTTGATCTAGTGGTATGTTACGTGCTTACGGAACCGAAGAGGCTGCGAGTTCTATCCTCACATCAAAGAATGTTTATAAACTCATAAAAAGGAAATTTATTTAATGAAAGTGCCCTAAAATTTAAACTCGTTTTTTGAAGATTTTATTAAATTTTCAAAACTTATCCTTAAATTTACAAAACTTTTTTTTTGCAAAAAAATGCTATTTTGATGAAAATATATTTGATTAATTGTTTGGTGAGGCATTCATTGCTTTCAGAATTTATTTATCTGAGGTATGGGAATAGATTTCCTGAAATGCATATCAGACAGAAAAATATTATGAACAATAGAAGTCGAATTAAGATGAATATATAATTTAGTTATTGCATCTTAGTTTATTTAACTTTAATTTAGTGTTTTTTGGGAAAATTCGAAAAATTATCACATTATAGCAACTTTGTTTTACATACAATTATAGTAGACTATATAATTTTCAAGACTAATAAATTTTTGATAAAGACGTTTTCACAAGAAGCTCATATGTTTGTATACAAAATATTACTGTAAATAATAAATTCAATTAAGAGAATATAAAGAGCATAACAATTTGATGAATATAAACTTCTGATTATGTGCATTTACTGCGAAAAACATAAATACACACCCGCACACACACACATATAATATATATATATATGACAGTAGAGCGCACACAAGAACTTTTCACGGAGGGGAAGGGGGCAGGGGCGAAAGTTCTCTATTCTTGTATCATGTGGTCCAATACGCCACCCAACATAGTCTTCTGATTTTGTCGATTTTCGGGAACAAAAAACAGTAAAAAATTAATTATTGAATGAATAATTAGAATTAATTAATAAAATTTATTATTAATAACAAATACTTGATTAAATTTTACGTACTATATACATAAGATTATAATCAATAGGAAAAAAATCAAGGTTTTTTGCGGGGGGGGGGCGGACCCGAGGACTCTTGTGTGCTCCCCTGATATATGAACATATTTGGGGTGCCCTCTTTTAATAGTAAATCCTTTATTTTTAATTATCTGCAGTAACTAAGGATGAAATTATTAAAGTATATAAAACTAAAATTTTTCTGTGAAATTGAAACTACGGTACGCAATAACGAAAAATGAATGTAATAGTATTTAAATCCTTCTTCCGAAGCCACTCTACGTTAAGTTGCCATAGCTTTATAAAATGTCCCTAGTAACATTCAGATGATTTTTACTCATGTGAGTAGAATAATTCAACATCTGGACGTGATTTATGAGTTTGTAAGAAACTGTAGGAGAAAGTTCGTGTGACGAACATTAATTTTGCTGAGAAAGACGTCATTGTAGAAGAAATGTTCGTGCTTATCATTCGATGACCTGCATTTACATTGTCTTCATCTGTCAACTAAATGTGTGTTGGTATTTAAGACATTCATTGTATTTCATAATGCTTTGATTCAACTTCGAAATACAGTATGATGATACGTCTGGTTGAAACAAGGCTTTATATGATTGACACTTAATCCTTCTTACTTTGAATACTGGAAATACTAAATCAAATGAGCTCTCTTTTCCTTTCATGCTAGAAGTATCGTAGAGAACAGGGGTGGGCAAAAACAGTCAGAAAAAACCCTTTGAATCGAGATTTCTTTCATGTGAGCGATCTAAAATTCGTCTTGTATTTTTCACTATTAGGAAGACAGAATTCTTTTATTCCTTTATTAGGAAAACAAAATACCTGAAAGTATTTCTACTAAGAGATCATCTGCAGAATTTGGAGGTAGAGATCACAAGATCTCAGAATTTTAGAGCAAATTGAATTTATGCTCTTTTTTTTTTTCTTTCGTTATCCCATTACTGCTGATATTGATGCAACACCAGCTGCAGCTTGAACTTACGGACTTGAAGTAAGATAATAGTGTGAAGGAAATGTTTAAAATGTTATGACTTTGGCTTTTACAAATCTTTGTAAGCTGAAAAATTCCGATGTATGAAAAAGTTTGCTGGGAAATTGTTCTTTATATTTTAGTCGACTTATATTCGTGGGCAAAGTTTTTCTTGCATAAGGATCAACAAGAGTAAATACAGATGCAAGTTGACTGACATAAACTTGCAAGCTGTGATGAGAATTTCAATAAGCAATCTGACTCCTGATTTTAAAAAAAGGGGAGAAGAGTGTGACAGGGGGTACATTTGTCTCATTAACCCCTTGCTTGTGACGCCTGAACTCAGTTCAGGCAACGCAAATGAGCCAATTTTGGAATGCCCGAACTGAGTTCGGGGAAACGAAAATCGGTCTTTCAATCCCATGAAGCCCGAACTCAGTTCGTGTAAAGCATAATATGTAATTTACCATTTTTCCAATACATGGCGATACTTCCCCGTAAAAAGTTCGATAGTTTAGCACCGTTTGTGTCAGATTTTTATAATTTTGCAGTTCGTTTATACCACACTATAAAAGATTTGCGAAATTCACAGGATTTTGAGGGACATGGAATTCACACACACAAACATGAAAGTTGATGTAAATAATAATATTGTTGTGTATTAGTTTATTATATTTATCTTCAAAATTATATCACTTTATTTATTTTGCTATAACTTAACCAAAAATTATTGTAATTCATTAACATCTCCAATATATGCAAAAATATTGAATATAGTAATTGCTTAAGAATTGCTTTTTTTAAAAAAAAAATCTATTTTTACATTTTGATGATAACAAGCAAAATTAAAAAGAAAAAAATTCCATTTCTGGCACGTTTTTTTAAAAATATGTTTCACAGGCAAGGGGTTAAAACTGATTCTAAAATTAAGTGTGTCGCAGCTATAGATAACATGAAATTAGCACACGAAATATATTTAAAACTGCCGCTATGTTATTTAACTTATTCATTACAAAAAATAATAAATATGCAATAATTTTTAAAAAGTGCAAACCTCCGGTATCCCCCACTCCCCCGATGTGGCCCGATGGCCAAAACAAATGCCCACCCCTGGTATAGAATGTCCCTTAGTCACAATTTATTTATTTTGCATTAAATAATCTTTTACATCAGGCCGAAAAATAATTACTGCTCATCAACCTTAGCATGACTGTGCAAGTATTATTACGTATGGGCATATCAACGTTAATAATAACTGCGAGATATATTAACTGCTTACTCACGTAGTAACTATACAAAGAAATGTATTTTGCTTTTGTAACTACCCTCCTATCGCTCGTGACCGAGGAGTCCTCAATTTCTTGTAACCTTTTGACCATGATTATGAAGATTCGGTAAAGCTATTGGCGATACATTTGCATATGAAACATATCTTAATCTCCTTTTGGTGTCACTTTATTAGGTGTCTCATTCTGAGAGGTGTAAACTTTCACGTGGATACATTTAAATTATTGCGAAATCTTATAATGTTATTTTGATTTTTATAAACAATTATTGTTCACTGATATTTTAATTTAATGGCAAACATGAAAAAGAAATTAAACATTAAGATCATTTAAGGTTTGTCGATGACTTTTAAGGATTTCTTACTTCAGCTTTGAGGCTAAATTAGTTATATGATGCAATCTTGAGTCTTAAAATGTTTTATTTAACAATAATTTTGTACTCGCGCGTGAATGGGAAAATTTTTTCTTCTGTGTACGAGGTTTTTAAAATTGAAGATCTTCGTGAATGAGATACGAAAAATAAGAGCATTGTGTAAGTTGATCAGCTAGAAAAATAATCAAATCTCTGACTGAAATTAATTTTACAAAATTCATTCATTCAATAAATCTTTGGCATGCACAAGTTTCTGAAGTATTCTTGAAATAAAAAATGCTATTTAAATACCTGATATTATTATCCTTTAAATTCCGGTGCCATATTTTGGAAATATACATGACGCATTATACACACATTGCTAGTCAAGAAAAGGGAAGCAACAATTGTATAGTAAAAATATATATATTTGAATTATGATGTTTTTAAATAATTGTTTTTATCTCACAAATTATTATTATTGTATAATATAAACATTTGTATTCAAACGTATGCATAAGAAATGTTAATAATAGTATATAAGTGCTAATCATAAATATAGCCGCCCTTCCGGTATAGTGGTTAGTGACGCTAACTGCTGTGCCGTAGGGCCTGGGTTTGAGTCCCGGAGAAGAGGCATGGATGTTTGTAAACGTATAGTGCCTTTTACGGCAGGAGGCACTCTAAATATTCATCCAGCCGCCTCTTCTCGAGAGGTTGATGGAAGGGAAAGAGATGTGGGAGACCCCTGACCACACACTCCTTAGGGTCCCCCCCCCTCAAAATTGGGAGTGGAACCGTGCTCAATCGTTCTGTCACCTGCATGATGCGCAAAGTTGTGGCTAACGACAGACATATAAACTAGCCCCTTGCCACGGTGAATTTCGTGGGTCTATCTGACGAAACCATCGATAGGGTGGGGGGGGGACAAAAACAATAATTATAAGTATTTCCTACTTTACGAGATTATATGTATACTAAAGGAGGGGATTTTTTTTAGGGACCCCATTTTAGTTAGACAGCAAATAAAAAAGAAGACGCTTTATTTTTTATATTCGCTTACATATGTAAATGTATTTGGATCTTTTAATTTAAAAAAATTATAAATGGCTTTTTTATAAAATATTATTAGATAAGAATCCTAATTAAATTTATTACGTCATGAAGAAATAAAATGGAAAAATTATAATGTTAAATCATAAATATCTAAAACAACAACAATACAAAAATTTAAATTAGTGGGTCATTTGCATTTGTTTTTTGCTGAAAGTAATTAAATATTTAGATGAAGTTTCGTAACGCGTGACCTTAATTGACCCTCTAAATGAGCATCTATAATATGTGTTCCTAAACTAATTTTAAATTTTGTTGTGAGAAAGAAATGTTGACTTGTGCAGTTGTAATTACTTCCAAAACAGGAAATTAAACGAAAAGCATGCTTTTATTGACATGGATATTCAGCAGAATTTTTCCTAACTTCTATGAGATTTTTTAGCATCAAAAAATGATTGATGATAGCATAACTTCCCTTAACTTAAATTACTCCATTTCTAGTTACGTATGAGTCTTGAATATATCCTTTAAATGTGGTTCAAATATCATCTTCATATTTTTTTAAAATTTTTTTAACATTTATAAACCCCGTGCACCACGCAATGTATAACACGGGGGCATACAACACAGACAGAAGAAAGGATTACAACACAAACATCCATGCCTTCTCCGGGATTCGAACCAAGTCCCTACGGCACCGCAGTCAGCTTCACTGACCACTATACCGGATGGGCGGCCATCTTCATATTTAGAGCCTGTTTCTTAAAATTTGAAGAATTTTTGGCATGTTATTCTATCAAACAGTCAATGACACTGACACACGCATTCATCAAATGCTTTATTTTCACAAATTGCTCATTTATCATTGAAGTGACATGTAGGTACATCAGAGTGAGAAAGCAATGCATTGAGAAATGTTATTTTTATTGAAACGTTTGAATCTTTGACCACATTTTACGTTTATGCTTCGTTTCACCTTGTAGGCAGATTTTTAAATTGCTTTATTTTTCCATGGTAATAAACAATAAAGCAATGTTTCTGCAAAATTCTTCGCCAAAAGAAATCACGATGTTTTTCTTGTTCTTGATAAGTTTTTAATTTTTTGTCTAAGAGTTAAATGTTTATCAAGAACTCTCTTGTAGATGGCCAGTGAACCTTGCTGTAGTTCAAATATCATCTTCATATTTAAAGCATGTTTCTTAAAATTTGAAGAATTTTTGGCATGTTATTCTATTAAACAGTCAATGACATTGACACACGTATTCATCAAATGCTTTATTTTCACAATTTGCTCATTTATCATTGAAGTGACACGTAGATATATCAGAGTGAGAAAGCAATGCATTGAGAAATGTTATTTTTATTGAAACGTTTGAATCTTTGACCACATTCCACGTTTATGCTTCGTTTCGTTTGTAGATGGCCAATGAACCTTGCTGTAGTACGGTAGATCACAACGTCTCATTTCTTCATCTAAAGGTTGCATCAGGTGTCGTCCTCGTCACTTGACCGAGGTTCAAAATTGCGAGGTCCGTCGCCAATAACCCTCGTGTTGTTTTATATTGCGAAGTTTTTATAAATTCTCACTCACTAAAGTTAGCATCTGCCAAAATTTACGATCAGGCATTACATTTAGGTTAATATAACTTACAATCACAATTCCTTTACCCAGAGCGCCTTTCAAAATTCTACAAAGATTTAGTTAACTGTAATCAATGCCATATTTCTTTAAAGTTTTTGAAAATGTCAACACCGAGTTTCTTTCAGTTAGTGTACCCAGCGCAACAAGTTCTTCCTGTTGCTGTGAAAATCTTTAGTTATTGGAAGAATAAAATATAAAACTTGTGCCAAGAATTAGTTTTATCAATGCTTTCATCGAAAGCGATTGAAAAATAAACGTCTTCATTTTGAAAATATGACAAAATTGTTTTCTTATATTTTGAGCTGATTCGTGTTGATAATCTGTTATAGTTTTTGAAGGAACAAATTATTTGTATTTATTAAATTTTCTGGAGCTAAAAAATTCATTATTTCAATAATTTATTCCTTTATTTAATTCTACACCGTTGAATGATTTGCTTCTTTTTCCAAGTACATGTGCTAAACTGTGCAGTGTTATTTTTCTTTACAAAAAGACTAAAATATGCCTGTTGATGACACTTTTTATTTTTCAATTTTTGAAGTGTAGCTTGTTGAGATTCGTTTTCTAAACTAAAGAATTAATGTTTTTTTGCATACCAGGTAGTGATTGTTTACATTCATGTTTCAATAAAGTAGTTAAAATCGTATTGCACATCGTATTTTATCGTTTATTTATTTGAAATCGTTTTTTATCTTTTACAGGAGTGAAGAAAATCTAACTCTTCCTCTAAATTTAATGTTCTATATCCTCGTTTAGTTTTCTTTTATTACAATTTGACATGACGGTAAAAAAATTTTAAATAATATCTTAAGAAAGCGTATATACTTGCTACATATGCAATAACACCGTGCTGTAGTATAACCACAGAATAAGTACAGCAATAATAACAGCACGACACAAGTTTAACAAACGACAAGTCATTATCGCCTCTTTATTAGCATTTATACTGAGAAAATAGCTTTTGTGTAGAGATCAGGTAGCATCATATCCGGTAGAGATGCCATTTGTACACAAGATGGCATTCTATCATTTGAAATACGCAATTGGTTTTGTAACTAATAAGGTAACCTCTGAAATCAACACATTTATATAGCGGTTTTTTTTATTTAATTCTTAATCTAAAAAAAGTGAATATTAATACAAGATTTAGTAACTATGAAGGCCGCACGTTCCCCACCTATAATACTTATCTTTGCCTTACTTGCCGTCGAGCTATTTCGATTGAATTTTGCCAATTAATTTTTTCTACTAGGACATTGAATTAAATAATTGCATGGAAGATTTTAAGTTCAGCAAAATGAAAATACAATCAAATATATCTTTTAAAGTATAAAAAAAAGCTGCAATTTACGTATTTTTTATATTCTCATAAATTTAAAAAAAATGTTTTGATAAATTTTTGATAGTTTTATTTTCTTATATCTCATTAAAATCAAGATTTTTAAATAAACAGAACTATACCTTTATAAACTGCATGTACATCGATTCCAAATGTAAGAATAAATGCTCAATAATTATAGATTCTTAGTGTATATTTCAGACAACGTTTCGAAAGAACAGATGAATTTCTATCATGAAGTGGAAATCAAACTTTCGAACAAACGCAGTAAATAAATGTTCCAAGCACATTCAAAAACTTCTTTCTTTTGATTAACCCCAATTCTTAAATTTAAACTAGAATTAACAATTTCCTCTTTTTTTCGATTAGTTTTTGAAGAAAAGATTGGAGATAATGGAAAATTATGTTATTGTATTCAACCTAAATCTGTCATGGAATTACGAACAAAGGATTACTATTACAAAGTAGTAGAAAAATGTACTGTGCTATAAAAATTCAGGCAATTTTTGAAAAAAAAAATACAAATGTAACTGATTCCTATCAACTATTTTTCAGACAAAATGTAGAATACTCTTTCAATTGTTAAAAAATAAGTAAAAGTTTTACATTTTGATTAAAAATGCTGGATAGTATCATTTTTTAAAATAATTTTTAAGGCAATTTTCCCACAAAATAAATATACAATTGAATTCTTATTTACCAAACTCCTATTCAACAAATTTCACAATTTAACGAATTTTCTATTTCCCCGATTACAATTAAGGCAAAAACCCCTATTTAACGAATTATAAACCCCGAATAAACGAATAATTTTTTATTAGTTTACATTAGAGAAATAATTAGAGATTGCTTTCCAAATGACATATCCTTCTTGTCCAGAACAGAAAGACTTTGCAGAAAATTTCGACAGGGAAGGGAGCAGCCCATTATTAGACTTTTCAGGTGCAGAGGAGTCATGAGTGTAACCTATCGCTTAAGTTTGAATAGGACAGAAAATTCCTTTTTAACTAATTCTCTTTTATAAGCTTCATTTGTATGTAATGGAATCTTTGAATTCAATTTTTACCCTCTTTAAAAGGTCATATTAATTCGAAATTTTACTCACTTGTTAAGGACCGATGAGAATACAATAATTTAATAATTTTGTTCCATTGTCCTGATCAATATCATCAGGATTAACGATTTCCCATTTTCAGATCCCATCCCGCATCTGGCGACTCATTTCAGATCCCATTTACAGATATGGCAACTAAAAGATTAAGTTACATTTTAGTTCGATTAACTATAAAAAGGTGTTTTTTAAACTGTAATTTTTATTTTATCTCATTCAATGGTACTAGTATTTTTAGCAGTTGAATAAAAAGTATGTAATTTATAGCTATGGATATTTTTTGTGTGTAGTTACTTGCATAATTTTCAATAGGTAAGTGCAAAAAAAAAATTTTTTTTTTGGACCTTGATATTACGAATAACCGAGAATTGACGAATAAAATATCCGGTCCCGATGAACTCGCAAAATCGGGGTCAGATCACATTTTTTAAAAGTTCATATTTTGGCATATTAAGAGCTACCTGGTTGAATTTGTGTGAAACAGTTAACTTTTCAGATTAATCAATATGAAAAATAAACATTTACTCATGCATACTTTTTCATATCAAAGTTAATTTATCTTGATCACAAACATTTTCTATCCGGTCTCATCTGCACTATTTATTTGTCCTTTCTACAAAAATGAAATGATGAATTATGATTATATATCCGTAACTTATCTGCATGTTTTTATATCAAACTCGAAAATAATCTTTCATTCATTTGAATGTGAATTCCATGTCATTTACTGTAGTAAACAGCAGATATATATCATAAATACTTTAACATTAGTTAGAGCGTGAATCGAATTTTTTGTGTTGTGAATGGTTTACCTTTTGCTGTAAATTTATATCACTTATTTTTCTTACCTAATTGAATTAAATGTTATTGACCTATTTTTCTGAAAGATCTGTTTTTCAAGTCACGCTGTGGTTTAAAATAATTATTTCTAAGCAACAAGTAAATAAATCGTCTTGGAGAAGAAAACGCCCGCTTGGAAATTAGCAGTTTACTGATCAATTTAAATAAATGGCATTCTCACATTGTTGCAAATTCTATGTTTTGAAATCATTTGGAAAAAGGCAATGTTTATAACTTGGGATTATTTTTAATTAACTTTTTATTTATAATCTACAAAAAAAATGTTATTACAAATTCAGAATTGAATCATTACAAGATCAGAATCATTTGAAATTTTAAGAAATCTGAATGAAATTTTTCGCTTTTTTTAAAGCAGACTATCTTAACTCGTCAAGAGTTATGTTAAATTATCTTATCGCGTATGTAACTTATTTTTTTGAGGGGGAGAGAGGGGCTGGATATTTTAATACCTCGTGTTCCGTAACAGATTCCTGATGTTTTATAAAACAAAAACCTAATAAAAATGTATTAAGAGACATTATAAATACTCTATCACAGATACTTTGTTGCTTTTTAATGCCTTGAATTTATTTATTTAATTTATTTGACAGTTTTCAGCAATGCCACAACAAATAAATACCTTAAGTTCGTTGTATATTTGTAGCTTAGCAAGTTTTGAACTATATAGTTCCAATAAATAAATTTATATTTCCTGTAACTTTTTTTAAATCTTTTAAAATTTTGAAATTTATTTCTCAAGTTTCAAATGCTTCAGATTTTCAATAAGCGGAAGAATTTTTATCTTATTACATCAGATTATTTCGTTGTACTGGGTAATAATAAATATAGATTGTCTGAGGGGATTATTTCCTCACATTTTTTACTCAAAATAAATATAAAATATTAATAACTATTTATGAAATCTCATAAATTTTCTTACATTACCTATAGCATATTTTTAATTCAGGAGGAATAATTTCTGCTCAACGTAGCATACAAACAAAAATTAATCAAAGGATATTTAATAATCTTTTAATTAATTTCTATCCTAGTTATGATAAAACATTAATAAAAAAATGAAGTACGTTTGCTGCCGTAGATACATAATTTTAGAGAATCAAATCGGTATTGATATGTATGATCAGGAAATTTCTGTGTTATTGCTTTTAATTTCATTTAAATTTGTTTCTAAATTTAATTAATAAATGTATAAAAACTAATCATTAACAAAAAGATACTTTTTTTTAAAAAAAATCAGAATTGTGTAATTTTTTTAAACTTTCGAACAAAAAGTTATTATATTAAACTGGTGCTCTAGTACCTATTTTTAAAAAAATAGTGGGAAATGAAAGAATAAACATTTTATTATAAAACATTTGAAGATTATGTAACCTTCTGAAAAGGTTATGTTTTTGTAAAAACTGTAAAGAGTGAAAATATAACTGTGTGAGATTCCTGTAAAGAGTGAAAATTGCAAAAAGAAACAATATTTTGTTTAAAATTTTGCTACACAATACGTTTTGTACAAATCGAATTTTTTTAAAAATATTTTTTATAAGTAAAACTTTTCTACTTTCCATGATCAACTGACCTATAACATTAACTGCTGTATTCCTTTTCAACTTAGTTGTCATTCGTAGCCAGAAGGGAGTTCAACTGGCAGCTAGTTGAATGCAAGAGTTTAAAAGTCTGTACATTTTTTCCTTTTTTTCGGACAGAAGCTAAGAGTATGGACAACTTTGAAAGTGATTTAATGAATTATTCATTTGGGGGTGGATTTGATTCACTGTCTAATTGCAAGAGTTTATACATTGCGAGTATATTCAAAACTCTGTCTGGTTCTGCATTCCTTTGTTCTTTATTTTACTAGAAAGGAATTGTACGAATAGTAGAGTTCATTTCATGCACGGCATACAGAAAAAAATCAAATATTAATACCATTAATAAAATTAACTTGGAAATTCTTAGAAATTCTTTTTTAATTCACCTTATGCATTCAGAAATATAATACGTTCTCTGAAATAATCCCTAAAAAAACAAGAATGTAAATCTAATCGTAAAATAAATATAATATTTTTTTTTTTTTTTTGCTTTTTATTTTGGTCTTAAATTTTAAATAATGACAATCTAAAAAATAACCACTTTTTACAGATATTATGTTAGATTATTATCTTAATCTTCTGTATATTTCTAGTGAAGTTGCACTTTATGTAACATCTGATTTTAAACTTTGTCAAATAAATTATTATAAAACAATCGCTATATATACAAAACTGCTTTTATTTTTATAGAAATACTTAGAACTAAATTAATTTATAACTTTTCCTAATTGCACATTAATTCAATTTATAAATCATACGATTTTTTTTAAAAAAAATTTCTCTTCAGTTGTTTGTTTGATCATAATCTCGACCATTTTCAGTAACTGTCAATAAAGCTGATATTTATGTTGGCATCTGTTATTACTGATATTTTTAAATTAGACTAATAGATAATAAATAACCAAGTATGAAAACATGAGAAATTACTATTACTTGACTGCAAACATTACAGGTTATTAAAACATATATGTGGATATCTTTTATGTATAGCATAATGATACCTCAGTATCCTTAAGAGAAATCCCTAATTTGATTGCTTTAATTACGTCACACTTTGAAGCAAACTTTGATAGATTTAACGTGCATTGGCTCTTTAGTGGCACCGTGACTGGAAAAGAAATCAAGATGGCTAAGAGTTTGTGACCATGACCAAGAAATACCAAATATCATGTCTTTGTTATTCACTTCTCAAATACAAATTTGAAGGATCGTTTTTTTAAATATTCTCGAATTAAAAAATTTCAATAGTAAACTAAGAATTTGATGTGAACGAGGATATTACATACTTCTTGAAATTTTACGATGATATTCTTTTTCAATTCTTAATTGGTTCTTTAACCTGTTTGACCATTCCATGCCGTCAAGCAGGAAGAAACCATTTTATTTCGTTCAATACCCTGGTGGGAGGTTCAAAATGATCTTATCTATTTTATATATGTGGGACGATAAATTTAATTTATTCTCTAGAAAATCTTATTTGTTTTTTTTTTCTAGGATAACAATCATTAAAGTGTTTCTCACATTTATTCAACCTTTTTCCCTATCCTATTCCATGTTACGTAGTTTTAGATAGTAAAACAGTTTTTCGTTTATCCTTTCTTTGGTTAAGTTTAATTCAATTAAATATTATTTTAACGATTTGTTCTGCTGATCAAAATATGTTTACTTATAATCTCTAAGTACATCAAATAACTTTAAAAGATAATGGCTCTAGAATTTTATTTTTTTATAATTGAGTTAATATTACTAATGCTTCCCGTATGAATAACACTGTTTAGCTATTAAAAAATTAACCCATAGAGAATTCCTTTGGGGATCTTAGGTTTTATTCTGTATACCTTATTTCATTTATTGAATCCAGAAAGAGTATTTAAATTTCTAAGACTTCAATTAATTGATATTCTAACTGTCGCTAGTCAATATGTATTACTTACTTCGTTGAATGTACAAATTATTTCTCTCTCAACTCTGCATTTTTATTTATCTAAATTCGGCATATTTATATTTCTAAAATCCTACTTTTTTTTTTCAAACAAGATGTTATACTACTGTTGTGTGTGTTATACGAGGGGTGTCGGAAAATTAGTTTCCCCTGTCGAAGTGGTCAGAGTTGGGAATGAAAGTCGAAACGTAGAATGAGACAATAAAGATAAGACATAAGTTCATTCCTTGACATAAGTATCAAATACATTGAGACATTTGTCATACCACTTGATAAGCTTCAAAAAGCCCTCCAGGAAAAACTCAGGGCTTTCATACGGAAGAAGAGTTGAACTAC
The DNA here is from genome assembly GCA_019973975.1 of Trichonephila clavata. Lineage (NCBI taxonomy): Eukaryota > Metazoa > Arthropoda > Arachnida > Araneae > Nephilidae > Trichonephila > Trichonephila clavata. The sequence continues at coordinate 109,680 of BMAO01009235.1, read as the reverse complement.
ATGTTTGATTTCAGTATTGCTCCCAAAGCGGCTTCCGGCGAGATTCGTTTTCAAAGGCAAATGAAAGTCACTTGGTGCGAGATCAGGACTGTATAGAGGATGGTGTAGGCAATTCCAACCAAGAGTTGCAAAACGGTTTTCCGTTGCCATCGCCGAGTCACCCTTCAACAGAACGCCAGATCTGAAAAGCCCGGACTGCTTTTTTCGAATCGCATCTTTGAATTTCGACAGGGTGTCACAGTACCGCGTACCATGTACCCAATGCACTAACGAATGATGTATCGGTGTCTTGCGTGTTCACCTGCTGTGTCATTTTTCGTTCATGGCCATTTATCGCTTCTTCCTATGCAAAGTCCTGAGTTTTTCCTGGAAGACTTTTTGAAGCTTATCAAGCGGTATGACAAATGTCTAAATGTACTTGGTACTTAAGTGGAAAAATAAAGTTATATGGGGTCTTAACTTAAATGTCTCATTCTATGTTTTGACTTTCATACACAACTCTGACTACAGCCGACAGAGGAAACTTATTTTCCGACTTACCCTCGTACTACTATTAAAACATTAAGAAACTCTCATATATATTTGTACCTAAATGGTTTGATATGCAAGGGTTCATCTCCATTGCGCTTGGGTCTAAATTTAAAGAAAAGGGAGCTTAAATTAATAACTGGTATAATTTGGCTTCTTTTGTGTAAAGAAATATATTTATCCTTCAATTTTGAATAATGGAAATCTAATGTTAATGATTATTTTTGTGAGACTTTTTTAAGAAGATTTGTTTGAAAATCTTTTTTTTTACCGCATACCACAAAGCCTGCTGCTGCTTCAGCTAAATTCTCTCAGAGCATTCAACAATAAAACTCTACACCAGTCAACAGTTAGGAATTCTAGAACCAATCTCATCAATTATAACACTTAATCCGTTCTTTAACCTTCTATTGTTTGCGCATATTCAGGGCTTTGAAGAATTGAAACTTTCTTAGTCATACGAATTGGCAGTATATTTAGGTATGATATATACTCATAAATAAATCCATGAAAGGAAATGCACGCATTTAACGCGTCTGGGAGAAATACGTTCTTACCCAATCAAAAATATCTCTGTCGCGTGGCCTCATGCAATATTTTCCTGAATAAAAAAAAAAAAAATCGTAATTTTGTTCTTGAATGCCAAGTAGTCTGGAAATCTAATATTGCCGCAAGAACTGCAAATTTTATTGAACGCTCCGAAAAGAACTGCGTCACTTTACGGTCAAGGACAAAACGTTCATTTGTGGATCCCATAACTTATTTTGAATGCAAGGACAAATCATTTTGCATAAAGTACAAAAAAAACTCAAATCCAAAACAAAAATACTAACATCAACAAGATTAATGATTTGGTTTTCTTTATTTCTATTGATCGTTATACATAAAATAAGTTATTCTCGCTAACCCAATGCCATAAAATTCTATATTTTTAAAGAAAATTTTATTATTTTAATTTTAAAATTCTTACAATAACTTTTGGCATGTCCACTTTTGTTGGCTTTCTCTGTTTCTTTTTATATTCCGAACAGAATTTACCAGAAATAATATGGTAAAAAGACAGGTATAATATGAATAAGTGACTACAATACTTTAAAAAGAAACACCTATTTGTTTTTCGTAATTATAGGTTTCCTTACAATGTACAATAGCGGGTTTTCACTTGAGGGTTCTAGACAATATGAATTTTATTTCTTTATAAGAAATCCGGGTCAGTTTAAGTGTAGTGACGTGATATAGATTTTCTAATAATTATTTTTCCTATTGTACCAAAAGTGACTTATACTAGTTGGACTAAACAATAGGTATGCATGCTTCGAAATAATGTCGAAATATTTTAGCGAACATTATTCATTCCATGAAAATGCTTTGTGTGTGTAAAACTGCTTCAGAAAGGAAACTTTAAAATATTTTAGAATTCTAAATTTATACTATAATTTATCCCCTTATTGAATTTATTTCATATAAATTTTTAAATCTCCAATACGTACTCGAAAACAGAATAGATAATGAGAATCTATAATTCTGTTATATAAATCTATTATCTATAATTCTATTCTATAACAGAATATAATCTTAAATAGCTACGCCATTAAAAAATATTTATTTAAATTTTTAATTTAATGTTGTTTTGATTTGTATTGGAAATTTTTTGTTTCATATATTGCATTCTTTTTCAATTGTCAGTCCATTATTCTTTATTTGCTTGTTTTTAATCTAATAAAATCTAATGAAGTATTTTGTTTTCTCTCTTGACTTCTTTTATTTTGTTTCGTATTCAATTTATAGCTATTCATTTTTTCTTGTCAACAAGTGAAATAAACATATATGTTTGTTATTGTACAAAATTTGACAAATCTCTTCAATAAAGGACTCTACTCCTTTTGAATTTCTTTTTTCTTTTTCTTTCTCTCTTTAATTTGTATTCATTCTTCATTCCATTGCACCATTTTTGACAATAGAAATATCATGTAATTAAATATAGTGACTTCGAAATTTTATTGAGGAATAAATTGCTTTCTTATATGTCTAAATGTAAATTATTCCCCTAGTTTATTTTGAAATTAATTGCTTCTTATGAATTCCAAACATCATGACCAAGCAAAAAGTCGAACCGGTACTTACGTGCCATTGCAACCATGCCAACTTTCGAGCTAACGCATCAAGCTGACAACCCCAAATTTCGCATGTGTCATAGGCGCTGCATTGAAAATAATGTACATCGTTTCATATATCTCTGCTTGCTGCAATTTTAAACCTAACCGTTTGTTGATATGGCAAGCTCGTATACATTTTTGAGACTCTAGGTAGACTCCTTGTGTGCCGACAAGTATAACACAAGGCTCATAAACGTAAGTCAATAGTCAATCAATAATGGTAGGAAGTTTCAAGAGTAGAGGGATACAGGCACAAATGGGAATCAAAAAGTAAAAAGAAACAAGAACGGATGCAAATACAATAAATAAAGAACAAAGTACAAGATTGCTCACAGGCAAAAACGGAGACATTCAGTAATTAAAATTATACGATGGTGAAGGTTTGGAAACACATGTGTGATCATAATAAGATTTTCAAAATACAAATACATAAAGCATACATATAACACAAATACTAATATACATATACAGACAAACATTTATATGCAAATACACACACATACATACACGTACAGTAAATGTTAGCAAACACACACACACAAAATTACAATCTAAATAATACGGGAATAAATGCTAATATGCACAAAACTATGTAAAAGAAGATTTGCTCTGAACAAAGGCAGAGAAAAGCTCGTATATTAAAATGCAAATCTGAGATTTACCGAATTTTTAAATAATACAAAATGAAAAAAAATTTAATTAAATAATAAAAATTAGTCATTATTTTTATTTTATTTATTATTATTTGTTTATAATTACTAATTATTTTTCACATAGTATTTTTTCGCCTTCACGCTCCATATTCCCGTCAATGTATTCCGTTTTCAGAATTCGAGCGGTTTTATTCAAGGTAGCCAACAAGGTTGCGATAGTACCTAAGTAACGTTGAATCTCTACAAATATAATAAATACCAAAAGAGTGTGTTTGTGTGGTAACGTTTCTTCAAAGCTGTCAAAAAAGGTGATAAAGAATTGATGTGATTTCATCCTTAAAAAAAAAAATCTTTAAATGTTTAGTTTTCTTCCGTTCATTTCCCCCCTTTATTATGCTTTGTTAAATTTCTGCTTTGCTGTAAGCGGAAGGATTCAGTTCTTCATGCTTCAATTGATATGTTTTTAAAGGTCGAAGGCATGGTTGAGAGTGTATTAAACAAAAGATAAAAACAAATCGAAACAAAACAAAAGGAAAAAAAACACAGAGCGTTCATTTTGGCTTTGAATATCTTGGGGACGCATGCTCCAATGCACTTCAATAATTATAGCACTCGCTCAAATTCTTCAGCAACGTCTTCGGATATTTTCAAGCGACTCCAGAACTAGTCTCATCCTTACTAGACGAGATAGATCTTCCTTGTCTTGCCTTAGAGCGTTTGATTGATCTGTTATGACGATCTTAAGCACTTGCCAGTATCTGAAGCGAGACATTCCATTTTGCAGATCATCTTCAGAAGCCGGCAAACGCTTAGTCGCCTTTGTAGGCTTATGCCAGAGTATGTCGTGCGAATGTTTATAGAGAGAACGGATATTTTCGTGCGAATTTGTGTTGGAGCTTCGCATTAAGTTTCTTGAATGAATCACGATGTATCGCCGTTAGTATATTGAATTGGATTGCATGAGATACTCCAAATATCATTATCACACTTCTTACTAAATATTCGCATGGATTATTTTTCTCACTGAAAGTAACACGCAATGATGGAATTATCAGGACTTGGTTTCTTACGACTTAGCAATGCCTGTCCACTCTATTGTTGTTAGAAGTTAAGCTGTTTTCGTAATTTTTCTCTGCCGTGACTGTGATAGACAATTTTGTTAATCTAAAAATTATTGTTATATTTTTCTGTGACAAAGAAGTTTTCCTTGTGAAAAAAGAACTCATTGTGAAATAAATTACTACCATCCCTTCAAGAAATCATGCCTTTCTTGGATTTATTATTTTGCAACTATGAAACTGTTATTTGTACCTTGCGTCGGTGGATGGTAATATTTTTTTTATCAGTACATTTCTAATTTTTATTGCATAGCATTTTTGCGGCGCTTTTGTTTTAAATTTATTTGTTCATCTATTTCGACGAAATGGATAATATAGAGAATAAGCATTAAAAATTATTCTTTGAAACTTCTTTGATTGCTGTTATCTATATCCACATGTGGGTTTTACTAAAAACCTTTCTTAAAAAATTCGCTTTTATTTAATATGTAATTTGATTGAAATATTCAAAATATCTTTCTTTTAATGTTTTTGCAGCTATGCAAACTCTCCACTCAAAACAAACAAAATAGTATAAATATGATATTTGTTCTAATTATTTTGAAATTGATTTTCAATCAATTGCAATGAATATTCTTAAAAAAATTCCAGATAAACGAGATTTTCTTTTCTTTCATTTTTGTTTATACTATAATGATGTATTTTAGTTTTAAAAGAGTTTACGAAAATTATATGAAGTTAATTTTACTGAAAAATTTTTATAAGGATGCCTGGATTAATTTTTTTATATATTTGCATAAAATAAAGGAAAAATAATGTAAAGTATTACTGCAAAATAAAAATTTTCAGTGTTAATTAAAATAACTTAACTTTCGTCTCACCAATACATGATTGCATTATAAGTTTGATGGAAATTTAATAAATAATGGGTAGTAGAATAGAACTACTTTTATTATATTCATTTTCTTAACTTTAATTTTTAAGTAAATATCGAATGGTATACTTATTCAAAGAAATTATTAGATTATATTGTATGTATAGTAAATTTCTAAACATTTCTTATTATCAGACTCAAAATGTGAAAAATACAAGCATAGATTAAAAATAACATTGTTCTTAATTATAAATAAAATATCAATCAATTCCCGAAGGTTTTTTTATATTCTCTCTCGAAGGTTTTTTATGGTCTCTTTCTCAGAGATATACATCTTATAATACGACATATACTTCTTCAGATACTTAAAATATAGTTATAAATATTCATAAAAGCATTTCAGTTCATTGTACTCTGACAAAAAGATTTATTATTTTCTAATTAATATGATACTATCAAGTTGATATATTATTATATAAATTGTTATTTTAAAAACAATTAAAATTAAGCATAAAAAATAAATTCGTTTAAGTTACTAAAATGGCTTTTCTCAACGCATTACATAGAATATAAATTTATTCGAAATATTATTCATGTCTGTATAAATTTTTCAGAAATGAGCATCACCAAAGCCTTACTAAAATGAAAAATTTAATGTAAAGAGTCACTTTATAATTCTCTGTTTGTATTAAATCTGTATTCTTACTTTTTCATGTATTGAATATAATTTCGATTTTAATAACAGCATAACAGATTAAAGCATTAAGAGCTGACAAATAACTCTTCCCATACAGTATTTGTTTTCTTATTTACATACTGATGAACAAAAAATCGTTATATATATATATATATCACATTTTTTTTTTAAATTTACGGCCTGGGTAAGAGAATAATAAAATAATTAAAATGGTTTTTTCTACTGTTTCTATCGTTATGTCCTTTTGATACTGAAATATAAATATGATAACAAAACAATTAATATTTTCAGTTAATTTCTATTCAGTAGTATTCATAAAATATTTTAACCTAGAAAACGAACTAAAAGTTAAATATGAATACAACTGGATCTTAGTTCTCTCAGAAATGATGTGAGTGTTATAGATTGAAATTTGGATATGTTTCTGAGAAATTAATTACATCGGATGAGATACGCTCATATTTTAGAAGAAAAATTTATTGTGAAAATGGATTCTTGTGTGATTATGTACTATTTCTTTAAGATGACGTTTTGGAGTAAAGGTTAGTTTTCCAGAATGTTTTGTTTACTAAGACCTAAAACACGGGTCATGAACAATTTACTTGGTTCCTTTGAAGATTCTGAACTTGCTTAAGAATTTGTCAGAAGTGTTAAGCACACAAGGTCGACAAGTAAAGGACCGGTTATCAGGTCTACCATAATTTATTTTTCGAACATCTTTCTTTCAGATTCTGCACAGGTGTAAACCTGTTTATTTTTAATTACAGGAACAAAATAGAAATGGGTTTGTTTCCTAAATTAGTTGTGAACATTTTAAACTATAAATTTTGCTTTAATATTAAAGCGAAAATTATACGTTCAGACACGCTTGATAAATTTTGATTTACAGTGAAATGAAAATAATTCATAATTTCTTTCTTTTCTTTCCTTTTTATATTTTTAAGAAAATACAAGCTTTCCCATGTAATATTAAATGTAAAATCTGTTGTGATTCAAAATTACCACAAAGTATTCTAGCAAAAAAAATCAGTTTTTATTTATTTAGTTGATTTTTAAACAAGCAGCAAGGTTTCGAAATTCTATTTAAAACTTCTAATTACATTAACGTAGATTGAGTATTTGTATATATAATATTTTTACTATACATATACAAATCCTCTATTGTATTGATAACAAAATATCAAACAAAATTCTATAAATGCTACATTTCTAAAAAATATTACATTGGTTGAAAATTTCATCTTTGGTTATTTATTTTTCAAAATTCATGAAGTTTATCATATTGATGTATTTGGATCATACAATTATTACTATTTAATATTTTTATGCCAATTAAAATTGAATATCATTTATATTTTTATGTGAATCATTATCATTTTGAATGGTTCATATTTATAAAGATTAAATTACGCATCCTAATCTGTAATTTTGTCACTTTTTAAATTTATAATTTTCTTTGAAAAAGTTTTTATTTATGCTTATAAGATATAAATGTTTGATAGAAATTTGTTTTTATTACAGAGATCATTGAGATCTTCCTTTGGAGACGATTGTTCCTCTGTTGACCCTACACCAATTGTTAAAGTCCACAAAATGGCTTCGAGCACACTTCAAAACAGTACTGATCGGAGCAGTGGCTTTCGAGAAAGTTTGCGCTTCTTCCAGAATCAAGTAGATAAAGTTGAAGTTGTTCATACTAATGGACCAAAGCATGACGCACGAAAAATTCCACTGACAAACGGCCATAGCAAAACTCACACATTTACAACTGACAAATTTGAAAACAAAACTAATTTGAAAGTGAATACTGCTGTACCCAGTGTGGATAACATACTTACTAATGTGAAAAATCTCTGTTCCACTCGAAATGTGAAAAATGTGACTGATACCAAATCCAAAATATCATCTGTTTCCCACTCTATTTCCAGTGATGATAGTAAATTCCGAGGTAATCTTGGTTCTGTTGTTTACCAAACTTCCAATATTCAAATCTCTGGACATGAACGCGGTGTAACAAGAAGTGAGCAGGTAATTTCGGTTTCTCAGAAATCTGTGGCATCTGATAACACAAGGAAACAATCTCTTCTAAGTAATTTTAATCCATCTTTAGAGTTTTCTGAATCGGATCAGGCAGATTTAAAAGACAAAGAAGTTCCGGGGAATTCCAAAGTTTTGTCTCCCTCAAAAGCCAGCCTGCCTTCTAATACTGCGAATACTTCCAGGAAGTTTTTGGATTCGGAGAAAAATTCAACGCTTTCTCATAATGAGTCTGTATTCAGTAAAGTAAGCAACTCGACATTATCAAAGACTGTTTCTAATATGGCTGACGGAAATGGATTTTCTAATTCTAAAGTGAAAGATTCCTTTGTACCGGAAAGCAAACAGGTTTCAGAAAACAAAAAGGAAACTATATCTTCAAACAGAACATTTGGTCAGTGTAAAGATAAACTTTCTCAAAAGGAATTCAATAATATAACCACAGTTCCTCAGAAAAATATTCAAGTTGAAGCAGAGGATATATCTACTCCTATTATTGTAGAAATCACTAAAGATGAAGACAGTTTGTCAGAAAAACAATCCGAATCTGATTATGACTCTCATGACTTTATTGTCCATAGAGCCAGTTTTCCAGAAGACTATTTGGAAGCAATGTCGGAAGATAATTACAGTTCTATTAACGAGGAATATGAAGTCGAACATCCTAACGATCCCGATATACCATCTCCAGATTATCCCAGTGACGAAGAAGAATACCTCGTTCAACATAATGAAGTACCCCAATATGATGATGTTGAATTTATTGATAACAGTGCACAATATGTCAACGATCCTCGCCGTTATATATATTATCCTGATGACAAAGAACTTGAAGTAATACCAGAAGAAGATGAAGATGACATCGAAGACGATGATATGTACAATCCCGAAGAAGTTTATAAACGTGGTAAGTTTGAAAATTCCTCATAAAGTTCAAATTTTATTAGTGTATAAAAATCCTATATTTATTTTTTTATTCACAATTCATCTGTGTTTGTATAAAGCTTTCTTAATTGTCAAACCATGAAAACTCAAATTTTTCAATACTGATTATTATAATGAGAAAAACATTTTCCACCCCACCTCCCTTTTTAAGGTATCCGACTACTTGCGACAACTTTTTTTTAAAAAATGGAGATATGGGAATTCTTTTGTTATTTTTAGATTTGTTTAGTACATTTTAAGAAAAATATGCTACAATTAAGAAGAGAAAAAGAAATTATTATTACTAAAATGGGAAAAAATCGGTAAAAATTTACAAAAAATAACATAAACGCGGCCCATTCTGTACCAAAAGTTTATGAACAAATTTTCAATTTTCCAGTTCTGATGTGTTGCTATGTTATTCATTTTTGAAAAGGCCTTCAGGATAAGAGATATTTTAATTTTTACAAAAACTAGAGCCCTTTATTTTAGTTATATGAAATTACTTAAAATAACAGTAATTATATTAACATAAGGGACTGTAAATTTTGTAATAAAACAGTGATTGATAAATCTGAAAGATAAAACACTTCTACTATTATACAGAACATACGCAAAAAATTTCAGTTAATTATTTTCAAAGCTTTATGTGAAATCACACTGTCCCCGTTTGAGCATTTAAAAAAACACACACGTTTCGAGTAAAACGCGTTTTAAAGTATGACATCTTGCTTAAAGTAGTGGCATCTGCTTTGACTAAAACACTTGTAGTTTTTGTTCTAGTGAACAGAAAGTAATAAACTTGGTATTTTTATGAAGCTAATAAAATGGCATATAAAATAAAATCATCAAAAAAATTTGTCAATTTTTGGCAAAATTCACAATTTTAGTATAGTCAAATACCTTAAAGTAAACCATTTACTGGATTATTTATAGCCTATGAATAAGAATATATAATGATAAGTTGACAGCAAAATGAAAGTTCTTTGGTTTATTAATGGTTATCTGACTATTTTGAGAGTCGGTTCTAAAATGCTTCCCATTGTAAAACGTCCGATGATTGACAGAATTATGATTGTTAGTATGTCTTTCTATAATAATCTCACATAGAAATCCTTTTCATTATTGCAACCAATTTGATTTACCATCAAATTTTCTTTCATCTCCATCTTATTAAAGGGTCACTTTATTATTTTCGGATAATTTAATATTAGTTGCAACCGTCATATTGTTGCGTTCTTAAAACAAAATTTGAAAAACCTAAAAATACATTTTAAATTTCTGAATATTAAAACCGTTACACTCAAGGAGAAAGAAACCTTTTTGAAAATGTATAGATTTAAAATGCCCTGAAAACTATTTTCATTTGCGCAACAACCAGTCCCGGCAAAGAAGATATTTTCCAATTTCAATCATGAAGTAACTGTGCATGTTTTGATCTTTATCACTGCCAAGTAGGTCAGGGAGGCTTTGATGCAAAAGCACAGTTATTAACTTGACATCTAACAGAAAAGATTGAAAGATTATCCTTCTTTGACACATATATTAATGTTAAAAAAGAAATCCATAATTTGTAAATGAAAGGTTTGGTCTGCTGAAGGGATCGGTAATTTCCAACTTCCTATCATTAAAGATGAAAATATTAATATGACTGCAGAATGACTTCTTTTGCGATGTCTTATCCTTGAATACCTAATAATGTTATAAAAGTTGTATTTGTTGAACCGCTAACCTAAAAAAAGAGAAAAATATTTTATCTGTAGTATTTCGAAACAACAATTTTCATACTCTACTCCTGAAAGGAAACTGAATTGTTATTTTAATTTTTATGATAAAAATACGCAGACTTTTCAATCGCTTTTCAAATCACTTTTTAACCATCCTTAAGAGAAAATTATTCCTGTTTTCTATTATTTTTAATTTATATATCTGGATCTTATGTAAATTCTTTTTATTTAAACCACTTTTCATAATTTAATTCGAAATTTCTTATCGATTATCGCCTTTAGAGATTATTTAATGAAACATTAAATAATTCATCTTGATTTAATTTCTAAATCAATAAAATATGTCGAATATATCATTTCGACCAACATTAAATATTTGTTATCTTATCTGTTTTCTTTATTTATTTGTCACAATAATTAGATAAAATAATCTCCAAGAATTCTTTTAATTTTTATGTTTCTTGATAATGTAACGCAAATAACATTTAGAAAGAAAATATTCTAATATATATAGTTATATGATTTTATAAATTAAGTTATATATATATATATATATATATATATAAATAAATCATTTTTTTATTTTAAATAATAACCTTAAGCTAAACTGTGAATCTGTAGCTAATTCATCCAGAAAAATGATTTAAAAAGGATTTTCAAAATTTTGGAATAGCTGGAAATTGAAGTAGGACTATTTGATTTAATACAAGTTATTTTTATAATTTTGCATAAATTTTTCAATAATGCTAAAAAGTAATATAATTTTTCCGAACTCCCCCCCCCCTAAAAAAAGAATGAAATTTTGTGAGAAAATTAGCATTTGATACGTATTAATAGTAAATGTGTAAAATGTCTAATTGTTTAATGTAGTACTTTACATAAGAAATTACATGCAAAAAGTACAATTTTCTTCAAACATTTAGTTTGTAATAATTACTTGTTAAATAATTATCAAGTTTTTTTTAATTTAAAAATTAGTTTTATTTTAGAATATGTGTAATATGTTTTAAATATTTCAGATTATATATAAATCTTTATTTAAAATAAATGTATATTAATAATATAACGTCAAAATATATATTAACGAAAAATAAATTTTATCTACAAAAAGTCTTCACTTCTGTTATATGTATCTAAATATTACCTGTGAGCAAAATAATATTAAGACTCTCTTGTATTAAACATTTAATTTTTACCATGTTTTAATTTTTATTAAACAAAACTATTACAAAAACGAGTGTCTGATTAGAGGGAACAAAAAACAAACAAAATATTTTTCGACGATCCAATTTTAAAAAAAAAATTTTTAAGTTTTCAAAAATCAAAAATTATAGAAATTTATCTTTTGTCGAAGACTGCATCTAAGTTTCCAAAATTTTTCTTCTAGTGATGAAAATATTGATCTGAGTAGAGATTTCTCAGCAACTAATTCAATATTTTTAAATCAGAGCTGAAAAAGAGAAATACGCGCTTTTTACCTTTATTAATCTTCTCTTTATCAGTATGAATCTAAATTTAGGTAATTCTCCTTTACCCTCTTTTTTAGATTTGTTAAATAATAAGGCTCTTCTGCATATATCACGGTTCTTTCTCAAGGTGAAGTTCTCATAACAACATCATAAAGGAACTTAAGGAGTTAGTTTAAGGAAAACACGCGTGAGAACCTGCTACAAAGTTGATGCGGCCTCCCTTGTTGTATTGAGAGTATGAATCTTTTATAAAAAAAAAACTTTTATCAACAAAGGGCATTTCTGATCATTAAACTCGTCGAGACCTTGAAACTTCTTTCGTGGGAGGTGTGAATGTATGCAGAATAGGATTCCTACCGTTATGTCAAATTACGCTGTGTGTCATCAGGTCATCAGTAAAACTCAGTACAAGGGTCACCAACCCAAATAACCTTGCGGGTCACTTCAAAAAACATTATAATCCCGCGGACCGCGTATAAAAATATTTATCTTTATATTAGATTTGAATCCATTACAAACATTTATTGGAGTGAAAATTTAAAACGGAATTGATTATTATTATTGTTTTCATTGTTTTTCATGTATATAAACATAGATAATTTAATAATGATAATGCAATGATCATATATGCCTAGCTCTAGCAATAAACACCGCTATAAAGTTATAGGAATCAAACGTCGTGATGCTGTGCGGGGGAGCAATGCAATACTGCTCACTTCTAACTATGTCTAAAAACTGAAGCAACGTAATACAATAGAAACAGTTATTGGATATATTTGTCACAAAATCTATACTAAAAACAAAAATATTGCTCAAGATAATCGTATTTTGTAAAGTTGTAATAAATCTCACGGATTCAAGGCGGACCACCCCTGCTCTAGAAGGACACTAATTAAAAATTTCAATTAAAGAAATACCTAATTCAGCTTAATAGCATGCGATATTTTAAATATATTCAAGAAAACACATATTTCATCACTGTGCTATTTTTTATTAATTCCATTGCCTATTTTTTCTGGCACTAGAATAAACAGAAATTATACCATGTGACTGAAATAATTCCTTAATTTATACAGGAATCTGTGTTTATACTAGACTTTTTTAATGAAAATGAAATATGAGACAGATGTCACAAGGTATTAAGTAAATGAAGTTTCAATAACAGTTCATGCAAACTTTTATTCACAAAAACTACATATTTTCGTCTTAAAGGCCACCCGGTGCATTCTTGTAAAAAAAAAAGGTTCCAAATATTTCAAACAAGAATTTCTTGAAGATCAACTTACGCATTATGCAATCAGTCCTTTACATAATCGGTTCCATTCCAAACAAGATCATGTGAAAAAGAATGTTTTGCAATTGTTACATTTCCATACATAACAGGTGTGTCTTAGGTTCACTGTTAGATCCAGTCTTCCGGATTTTGGTTTGTGATTGAATGTCACGATTTTATTTCGTTGCCTTACAGGGAAAGAAGTATGTCAAGAGAAGTATTATTTTCTACGTTTTATTATTATTTTCTAAACAAAAAAAGTTAGGTGACTTTTTGATAAACCATAACTATTTTTTTCTTTTGATATTTTCAATTTATTGTAATGTTTTATTGTGAGAAATTGTTTTATCTTAAGTTGTTTTATTGTATCAATAATACGTCACGTGTTTATTTTCGATTGCATTGAATTATTGCCTATGACTTTGATAAGCAAAATGCTACATAAATAATCGTGATTTATTTTATATTATTGTCTTGACAAATTAATGAATAATGTGATAAGATGATACAGTTTATTAGCTCAATTACTTTTAAACAACAAGTGAATTAATCTTTTTACAGTTTTGATTTTTTAGAATGACAGTTTTGTATTTTGACAATTTTATTTCGGTAAATATTAATGAAAAAAAAGGTATTTGTTAATATTTTCAAGTATTTGTTTATTTATTATTATTGATATATTTTAATTTTAAATAATTATTTTATTTTAGCATAGATGTTTCAGAATTGCAACTAATTCACACAGGATATATATATTAAATGAAGTTATTTATATCTGACTAGGCTAGAAACGCGATAGATTTAAAAAAAAGTTTCTTATAGGTTGTTGGTTTTTATTAAGTACTTTTTTTACAGTAATAAATTGTTTATTAACATTTTCAATTACAATTTTAAATGTTATGTGCAATATAATACGCATATTAAATCCTAAATTAGCAAGCAGTGTACAGAATATACAAAAATAAAATTTTTGATTGTTAAAACTCAGTATATAGTGGCATTTTATTGAATGCCTTTTTTCTTATAATGTCCCAATAGGTTGTATATCTGCTAGATATATTAATATCTCAGTTTAGAACAATCTGAAAATACTTATACTCGTACGAGAAACAAAATTGTAACAAACAAAACTGGCTTTTATTTTTACATCTACTTATTATAAATATAAAAAAAATCAACGTCTTTTATGTGTAAATTTTAAAAAAGGGACCAGAAACTTCGGAAATTTCTGATGTGAGCTTTAAGATAATGAAATTACCTCAAAAACAAATAATTCATAAAACTCTATAGCCTTAACATTCGCCCTTCTTTTAAGATTATAAGAATAAACCAGGATATAATATGAAAAGTCAACTAAGCCTTATCAAAACTATAGAAGCATATATATTTTCCTTCTTAATAAATATATTGATATTGCAAAGACATAATAATTGCTAAGAAGTAAATAATTTTTTTTGATTTTTGACGTAAAAATTAGAATAAAAGGTATAGATTATAGAGATGCTATAATATTAGTAATGCGAAACTCACATTATTTTTCTAAAAGATAAATGAACTTTATCTGATACCCTATGCCTAATTAAACTCAGTAGAACGAGATAACTGGAAGTTATCCCTTGATTTCTTGAACAGATGATCAAAAAAATTAAACTTCCCTCATCCTTCAAAATTCCACACTGCAGCATTTGAGAACTTTGAGGCCAAGAAAAACTTAACATTCAATAACTCCCATGTTTCCATATAATCCAGTATTTTGCATATTTTAAAATCCATACTCAACCCTTGGCCCCTATTCGTGTCTTTGCCATCAAGTTACCATAGCTCCTTCAATATAAAGTCTCCTTTAAGTGATTCTCAATTTTTTGGGCTCCCGCCTTCGACGACACGAGGTGGCAAAATTACAAAAAATACAAATTAAAGCTATCAAATTAAAAAGACATGCAAGGCGAGAGACGCGAGATAGAAAACTAAAAAACGAAAGAAAAAAAAATGGAGAAAAATTAAAATCAATTATTTAAACTAAATAAGAAAATACACATTTTGCTATTATGAAAGCAAAAGATGTCACTCTTGAAAAGAGGTGATTTTGTGTAAATAACATAAAAGGCAATATAAATTTAAATATTAAAAATTCTGCAAATAAGGGAAAACAAAGAAACAACATTATCCTTCCATTGGCCGCCAGCGTTTAACACTCATATACCTTCAATGTCATTGACCCAATAGCACCAACACTTCCGCTTGTATTGACGTATCGATAGGCCTGCATGCAAGATAGAAAATCACAGAATTGTGTTTACCGACTAATATCAAGCTTCTCTGTTTCAATAATGACAGTTACCGCGTACGAATCTGGCGTCGAAGCAGTAGCAAGTCCATCTAAATCTAACAACGGAATGGCACACCAAGTGACACCGCAGCAATTTAGTTTAGAACACCATCACCTAATCGGTCACAGCCAGTCCGTTTTGTTGACTCTATGACGGTCCAACGATACGTGGATAACGAGCCACGGTTGGTAGCACTAACATTCTAGCTGGAATTACTCATTCCCAAAACAGCAAATTAATACCGTTGTACACACATGGCATGCATCAGCTAGTAATCTTTGCAAAGCTCCCTTCTAATCTTCCGAGCAAGTCTGGCACTTGATTGCTGGTCTGTCACATCCACTGGTGTTGGAAATATGGGTGCTTTTAAAATTAACATGCAAAAATTGAATTCTACAAAATACTCTCTAAAAAATTAACATATGGCTCAAGGTCATTCGCGAGTAAGTAAAAATTTTTAAAAAAATCTTAAAGGTAAATCGCGTAGTAATACCGACTGAAAATAAACTGACATGTAATGTGTGCGTATATATATATATATATAATTCACACTTAAATGTTCTCTTCGAAGATTTTGACACGTAATGATCTTGAGCCCTCCAAGACTATACGCGTAATAATTGGTTTTTATTTTACCCTCGTAAGACGGGAACTAAGCATAACCTTATTTCCCCAAAACTAAAACTTCAGTGTTTTTAAATTAAAAATGATACAATCTTGCATCACCGACGTATGTAGACCAATCGGAAGAAGCCTTTACCGGAAATCATATGAGTTTAGTAGTTTCCGGTTGACCATGATTATAAATAGAAGAGAATGTGGAAACGAACACAAAGAATGCCTTGTGACTGTCTTAGGTGTGCACGTGTTTGTCTGTTTGTGTTTGTGCTGTACTTTTATGTCGCTGCTTCACCCGTTTGTTCGTCAATAAAAATGTGGATGTTTAAATTATAAAAGCCATTTCCTTCTTTCCAACATTGCAACAGTCTGACAAAAAGAACATCCTATTACAAGATGCTTTAAATCATACAAGATATCCCGTAATCGAAGTTTTCAAATGAGTTATGAACTTAGTGCTTTGCTCCATAAGTTTATCTTGATATGGAATTTGCTATCGAAATCAGAGCTGTGATTTGTGACGAATCGAATTAGTTTCCTTTTGACTAAGATATTTTGTTTAATGAATTGTATTATAAAAGTTTTTATTTGTGAGTGTATTATTAAGTCCACTTTTTCAATATTGATATTTCAGCTAAAAACTCTGTTTTGTCAGTTTTTACAAATTTTCTGCTTTAAAATCCTACTTTACGTAAAACAGCAAAGAAATATTATGTTATTAACTAGTTATTTATTTGTATTTTGATGTTTATTTCAAGAAGTTATATCTAAAATTCAGCATTTAAAACTCGTGTATGCCCAAGAAGTTTTATACAATTTTAAAATCTCTCTTCAAGATATGTACATTAAAAATAGAGGAGTGAAAGGTAACATGTTTTTATAATGTTCTTCTTGTCTGCCTAAAAAATTCTTAATTCTTATTTGTTTTGAGTATAATTCATACCTTTATAATAAAATTATTGTTAGAATCACACACAGGGCTTCGAACAGTAATTTTTTTCGTTTCGGTTTTCTCTCTCTCTCTGGTTCTGATTCAACTAAAAAAAGTATATTGGTTTAGTTCCGGTTTTCGTTCCCCGCCGAAAATAACAGTTTTTGGTTCTGTTCCGATGTGAATTTTATTTCATGTATATTCTTATTTATACTAAAAATATAATTCTATCATAAACAAAAATGTAATTATATAGTTGACTTCTACTAATGATAATTATGTGGTTGACGTTAAATTAGGAAATTTTGATTAGTTGGTTACAGTAACAAAATAACTGAAGATATATCTAACCGAAATAAAACTATATTTTTTTTGGTTCAATTCCGGTTTTCGTTCCGTCCAAAATAACGGTTTTTTCGGTTTACGCGCGGTTTTCGGTTCAGTTCCGGTTCGAAGCCCTGGTTATAATAAAAATTATTTAGTATTTTTATTGAGTTCAATGGAAAAATAATTTCCGAAAACCCCTTGACAGTTTCTTTAGTCAATATTAGTCGCATTCCTTAAAATTAACTGCAATTTTATTTTTAATAAATAAATACACTTCATAATTTGTATAAGCAATTGATATATACTCTTACGTAAATATGTTTAAAAACTTTTAATATTTTCTTCATATTATAGCTCAGAGCTATGCATTTTTGTTTATTTAAATATGATAATGTGAGCATGTACATTCATGACTTCTGTATTTAAATATCACGATAATACAATAAGAAGATAATGATAAGAAGATAACGTCTCGTTTTATTATTCTAATTATTGCAAAATGTCTGAGTAACTGTCAATTGATCAATGTGTCATCGTTTTAAAATAGCTATTGGAATAAGGTTGATGACTTCATTAACAATACAAGAAAAAAAACTGAGAAAATTTCATCGCGTGTAGTATTCAGGGTATGGTAGCTATTTTTAAATACTTAAAAAAGATGTAGTTAAGGTTTTTAAATCCTTTTTTCCGTTAAATATGTATCGATTTTTGCTTCTACATGCGTGCTTAATTAATAAGAGGATAACATGGATTATATATAAACGGTCTGATTACTATTCGATATGCAAATCTTTTTTTTTTTACTGAATATGTATTGATTTTTACTTTATAATTTTTGATTAACCAAGAGATTTTAAAAATTGTACAATATATAAATTATTAAAAATGAGGAGAATTTCTACTCAATTTTCAATCTTTATTATGCATTTTTTTTATTTAGTTAATTTGGCAACGGTTTATGAATTTGTTTGCCATATTTGTTTATTTTTTTAAATGTGGGAAACATTATATGAAGTTACAATCCTGGTGATAATAAAGGCCCATCATATAGATGGTCTGATGCGTGATGAATCTTTCGGGGCTCAAAGTCTTCACACTGGCGTGACGTTGAAGTTTGGAGAGTGAGGTGGTAACCCCGATATTATCCTTGACTGTTGACAGTGGTTCAGAATTACGAGGTTCATCGCAGCTTCAGAGTGCAGCATTAATAAATAATCAATAGGCTGATAGGCAGTAAAATAGTCAATAAGCGTATATATGTTACCGTTAAAATTTGAAATTCGTTACTTCATAGAATAACTAGGTATTCTATAGAATAACTAGACAAGTCAGTTAAAGTATATAAAATTATTGAATTCTACGGTTTATAACTAGGTATTCTATAGAATAACGATTATCTGATTGTTGAAGTATTAAATACGGCACTCGAAAGTTCTTTGAACCGGTTCTAGCTACTTTGGGAAAGATTTTTTCGATTAAGAACTAGAGATGGCCACATAAAACAATTGTACTCTAGATATCATTTCAGTATATGTCAGCGAGAATTAATTTCCATTGAAGAAGTTCCAAATATTGACACAACTCTTCAATCTGTTGCAACAGCTCAAAATTGTGGTATTGGACAAGGATTTAAAAAGTGGTCGTGTAAAAAAAAAAGGAATAATGGTAAAAAGTGTGCTTGTTTCTAAAATAATAAGCAGTGCAATCCAAAGTGTCATCCCAGCAATCCTTGCTCTAATAAATAATGAAAAGTAAAATAAAGGTACCTCATAAAATTTAAATTAATAATCTCTTACATTTTTGTTTTAAAAAGTTTACGTGATGTTTTTATGAAGCAACAATTTTTCTTCCCAGCATATATTTTTGTTGATAATATTTAAATATAAATCTATTTTTGCCGCATATTCTTTTTTTACCATTTCTGTTTAATTAATGTTAGCAGTATGAGCATTAAATAAATTATATCATCTGCTTTCCCTTATTAATAATCAATTACTCATCCGAAAAATGTATTTTTAGAGAGATTTTAGCTATTTATGATCAATTAATTTATAAAATATCTTTGAAGTTGTTTATTTTTCACTTAAACGGTCTATCCTTTGTTATTTCATATAATACCTAGTTATTTCATAGAATAACTAGGTAAAGTATGAAATTTTTCATCTATTATATACTTTAACTGACTTGTCTAGTTATTTCATGAAATACCTAGTTATTCTATGAAATAACTGAATTATACACTTTAAAGGTATCGTATACATAATAAATAGTTAATATGCACAGCTAAAATAATAATTTCGAATCTCTTAATTTTTGGGTATTTAAACTATTTATTTTTAGTATTTGTGAGGAATTCTTTATTCATTTTAATGTGTTTATCTGTTTCATGTTTATTGAATAAGGTAACTTGTATGCCTTTATAGCTATATGCTTAAACTGAATCCCAATCAATAAATATTTTGATCACATTCTCTTTTCTCAGCTCGCTTCCATCTCTATCGAATATCAAAAGTGATGTGTTTATGTAAAATATTTCCTTCAAAAACTTTACAAGCTTTTAGGAGGAACATTTTCACATTATTTCACGGTCATCAGAATGAATAATTTGCTTACCAATTACTTGATTAACTAAGATTGATATATCTTTCAATATTCTTAAATAATTTTTTTTTCTGAAATTAAATAGAATAGTTTATTATTTTAGAAAGAACCTGAAGCAATATTCCTAGAGAAACATTTTAGCAAAAACTAATCAGCAAAAAAAGGACTAAATTATTGGGTCAACATAAAGGCTTCATGTATGTAAATTAAAACTATGATTTATAATGTAATTTACGAGGATAATTAATTATTTTCTTTAAAGAAAGACTGCAGATTCTGAGAGATTATATTTTATTTGTAAATTACACATATATATTTCGCTTAGTTTTATAAGCGCAAATAATTAAGGTTAACTTCATAAATCGTATAAAGCTTTCAGAATTAATTTTTAAGAAAAGATGAATTATTAATTATAGATAATACTCTATTTTTCTCATTCTTCCTCAAAAAAAAAATCTGATAAAAAACATTAATACACGAAGATGAAACTTAGGGAAAAAGAAAATGAAAACACAAACTAAATTATTTCGTTATTCATTAAATCCTTTGTTTTCCTCAATTTTGTTAATAATTAATGTTTATCATAATAAGTTGGAAGCATAAAATTAACATCCTGTAAAAAAAGAAACTTATTATTTTTGTCTTGAAATATATAATTTATTTAATATAATATGACTAATGCTTTAAGAAGCTGACATACATTTTAGAGTGGTAATTGAACGTCTGGACTAAATAATTAACGTTAAATATTCAATCTTTTTTCTTTCTAAATGGTTTTAAATGATCGAACGTTCTGTTTTTGTCATATTAATTACAACCTCAAAAAGTGTCTGTTTTTTACTATCTTCTAAGATAGCAATTTAATCGAAATCCTATTTCGTTTGTGTCACTTAAATGGGCAATATAATTTTCCATCGATAACTTTCATTTTTGTTCAAAAACAAGATTCATTTAGTAAAAACTTTGCCATTATTAGTCTTCAGGACATTCTTGTTAAACAATATTACAAATAAACAAATACAGTTTTTAGATAAAAGCTAAAAAAAAAAAAAAGGTTTTAGGGACATAAATTGTACTATTCATTTTTCGAGCTTTAATTCTCACATCAATAATTTAGTAAAGAATCGAATAAACAGTGAAAAAATTTTCGCAAAAGAAACTCGCAACAATTCAACATGCATGAGTGATAAATATAAAAACCAGAAAAATAGCGCAAACAGAATTATACCTTGCATAATTGATTAAAGATTTATGTATAGGAAAATAAAACACTGTGTAAACAAGAGTTCCTATAATAAATTATTAACTCTAAAAAGAAAAAAATGAACTAAAATGCAAAGTAATTTATATAAATATAAAGTTTCATAATTAACAAAACAGTTACACATTTCTAAAAAAAATAGGTTTTAACTTATAATAAATTTTAAGAATCAAAAAGATGATGTTACAAATTATTTCAATGAAATTTTGATTGTGTTTCTTAATTAATTATAGTATTTATTTTATGTCTTTGTGTAATCCAAAGTAAATAATTTTCTTAATAAAAAGAATTTTTAATGTACCATGTTGTTATACACATTTTCATACATTGTCATCCACTTCTGAACTATGGTCCAAGTTTCAAGTCTCTATCTCATCGGAAAGTTAGTTTAAAATCAATTACAAAATTCCACTCGGGCAAACATACAAGAAAGCAAATTAATAAAAACATGGTAAAATTTACAATAAAAAATTTTTTAATGTACCATGTTGTTATACATATTTTCATGCATTGCCATCCACTTCTGAGCTATGGTACAAATTTCAAGTCTCTAGCTCATCGGGAAGTTATAGTTCAAAATCCGTTACAAAATTCCTCCCGGACAGACATACAAGAAAGCGAGTTAATAAAAACATGGTAAAAAATGCGTTCAAATATTTCATGCAATACACAAAAATGAAACTATTTTTTTTTTTTGAGAGCCCTATATTCTTCTGATCACTTTTTACAATCTTCTAACAACAACTTAAGAAAACTGAGTTATCAAACAGGGAACCTGTACTAAATAATAATCATTCATTGTGTGAGTTGAAACTTATTTCTTTTGATCTATCGCCATAAACTATATCAGCATGTTTCATTTACGAAGATACCAGGGATGTGTGCAAGACCAAAGGCTTATTTCTAAAGTATTACACTTTACAAATTGTTAATACTGTCGCGCTTGATGCGTATTTCATAAATAATGATCAATAAAATCGAGAATTAGATGCTATTTACACTTCAAAGCAGCATTTTTTCCGTGTACAATGGATTGGGTCGCCTATTAAAAAAGGTGGCAGTCTTTTTCTTTTCCTTCTTTTTATTAATATCTTAAAAGAAGAATTGCTTATGGTAAATTTATCACCGAGAGCCTTACTATTTGATTATGAAGCTATATCGTTTAATGAGGTACCGGATGTAGAGCAAAGTAATTGCTATTTTAGCTGGACAATGACACAATAGCAGGTTATCGACACAACGGTGCCCCCATACAGTCATTATACAGTCTGCGTTTGGCTTATACTTTGGACGATTCAAGCTGCTGATAAAGGGAAAACTCTTGCAGTAACGCTAGTCATAATCCTTATCCCTAGATGATAGATAACGGCGATGGTTTTCTTCCAACTGTCCCGCTAGGCGTTGAGGCGATAGGCCAAGAAAAACAATTGCTTCCTTTTGGTCAGTGTAGCTTTGAACAATGTCGAAAGTGAAACAGCTCCTGCGGTATTTTTCTAATGGTGAGTACTTCATTTCTGTTAACTTTCGTGACAGCTAAATACTGTCTTAATACTGGTCTATTTGTTTTTGATATGTTAGTGTGCTTGTATGTTACTAAGAAATATTTAATCCAAACAGTATTACTATATTTGTGAAGCACCTGAAGCTAAATAAGTAGTTTCTTTTTGGTGTTTAGTTCCTTAGCTTAAACTATCATTATTGGCATGTAGGTCGGTTTCTTCTGTGTGAAAATTGGAATAAAAGTATTCTCAAATGTCTTAGACCCATTTTAAGCTATATCTTATAGTATTACGATTTTCTGAAACAAATAAATTAGTGATTGCTATCGAAGAAAATCGCCTTTCCAAGTTCTTGGAGAAATCGGTTAGATTAGACGTTTAGGTCTTTAGTAACCTTAATATCTTGCAAAAGTTATTAAGGTTCCCCAAATACGTTATTTGAAGTTTAACCATCAAAATGAAATCTAATGCTATATGAAAGGTATTGTAAAATCAGCTCAAGAAAATAGTCGTTGGAATTTGAATAGTTAGTAGTTTTCATCCGCTTCTTATTTTAGCAAAATCGGCTTTTGATAATGATTCAAAAGTTTCAGTACTCTCTGTTTTTGTTATTTAATCCTCTTTCTACCACTTTTTCATCTATAATTCCGGTTGAGCTGCTTTTCACAACACTCTCAATTGTATATTTTTCTTAGAAATTACTATATCAGACATCCGTAATATAGTTTTTCGTAATGCGGGCCAAACATAAAGTATACTCGTAAATAATGCTTGTTTAAATACCTATAATTGTTGATTTTTTAATACTTTAATGTTATTTGTCACCATAATGTTTCGAACCATCAGAGTTTCGCTATACATTTCTAGATATACATTACATTATATTGCGTTGTAATACCCCTAAATGATGAAACTTTGTTTTAGAACTTTTGGATAAACTACTTTAAAAAGATTTCAAGAATTCTTCAAGATAAATAGTCATATTTTAAGACTTCTGTTCCTCAAACAATAATCCTGATGTTTTAGTCCCTAGTAAATTTCATTTTACATGATGTTTTTTTTTTTTTTTTTGAATTTTTATCGACATTCTAATTTAAGAATAAATTTGAAATTTTAAGACTTTTTTTAAGTGAATATTTCAGTTTTATGATACCAATTTTTTAAATACAGAGAATTTATTTATTTTTTGTTTGCATTAATGAAGACTTAATGTTTTAATGTTAATTTTAAAAAGTATTTCGGGATGTTTACTTTACGCTTCAATTATTTACATGCGTTATCTAGTATTTAGTTTAAATATTAATCTTTCTCTTATCCTAAGTCTAAATTCTTTCTTACAATCTGTTGTCAAAAATTCTGCCTTGATAGGAATTTAACTATCTGGAAAATTCTCTCTAAAGCTGTACTTAATCACCTAAGTTATAAATATATACGCTTTACACATAGCATTCATAATTACATTTTACTAATAGTTCCTGTATTGATGAAAAGGAATTCATTTACCCAATACTTTTAGTCAACATGTAACTCATGGTTGATTTTTCAAAATAGATAGTAATGATTAAGTTTTTTTTTATAAATATGTACGCTGTTGATGTGTATTGTAACAATACATTTAAAAACAAGTATCAACAATCTATTTTTATTATTGTTAATACGAATAATGGATATTGTACTTTGATTAGCTACCACAATATTATTTTGTTCATTTCATTTATTTATTTAAAATTTGCCACCCGAAATTTTTTATTAGAAGTAAAATATCCAGCACGTATACTTTGTTTCTAAATAAAAATGCTGATGCATATCTCTTTTTCTATATTTTTGTGTAAAGACCAGTTTTATTGTTATTGAAACTAACTGAAATTCGTATGGTATATTTTGAACAATATTTCAATTAACATAAATTCAATAACCGAAACATGAATGAGTTTCCTTATTTCCATCAGAAACGAGAATTTTAAATATGTGCAAAAAAGTTTTTTAAATTGATATTTATCCTGTGTTTTTCTTTCTTAATTTGAGAAATAAGTAATTAATGAACTGTGTACTGTAAATCTTTTCAAAAGTTCTTCATGTAATACAAACACTAAAAGTTTTAAAAAACATCGTGAAAAAGGAGTATACAAATATCCAGATGCATAAAGAAAGAAACGTATAAATGGGCAACGCCTTATCAGGGATTTCATCAGTACTCAAGTGATTCATTTGAAAAGCTTTCTAACTTGATTAAGCGTGCATCTCTGGAATTAACAGACTTTGAATGCGGAAATCTAGTTCAAGCTGGACGAATGGGACATTCTGTTTCGGGAATTGTTAGGGAATTTAACAATCCTCGAACTACAGAATCAACAGTGTCCCAAGAATATAGATTTTTTTTTTTATTATTTGATCAGTGACTGACTGAGACTAGTGATGAGGTAGTGACGAGTCTTTTATTCTAACACATAGTCTTGTAAAAGTGTTCTATATTTAACGCAGATAGTTCCATACTATCCCTAAGACACGAGAAACAGAAATAAGAACTGGAGGAAAATAAACAAAACTTTACAAAAAAGAGATCCAAAGGATGGAGAGGAACTTTATTGAAAAATTAATTTAGAGCTCAATTGGGGGGACGGAAGACTGAAATGTCTATGCCACGGGTCGCTGGCAAAAAAACCCAGCCTTTAGTAGGGGATAATATCCACTCTCTGTTACTGCTATAAAGGATTTATTGTTGTATGTGCTTGCCATGTTCATGTTATTTGTCAACGATCTGTTATGACATGGCTACCAATTCTTATAGCTCTCAAATCTCTTTCTGGAATTTCCCAAAAGTGTTGAATTGCACTTAGAACTGAGGATCTTGCAGGACACAATTCATACTTTGAATATCCATTCTTTTATAGAGCTTCTCGCCAGCTAATTTAAGATGAAGTGTAATGCATTCATCCTTGAAGAAGATCTGAGGGGTTATATAGCATCTCTGAAAAGATGCACATGATGAAAATAACATAGTACAATAACGGGAACCTGCGACTGAAATTCCTGGAAAGATGAGAAGGTCAACATGGATATGAAACATATCTTCTCAAATGAGAATTCCATTTCCTCCAAATCAGTCTCTTTCAAAGCGATTCCGATGATATTCGGGGTCGGATTTATTGCATGGTTTCCCCCGTTTTCAGATGTGTATACAATTAAAATCGTAGTCGTATTAAATTTGTTCTCATCCTGATGGAATACTCGACTTCATTGCTGCAATACCGACTTCTTAAATTTCCGACACCACAAAAAAAAACGCGTTTTCAAATAATTAGACATTAATGACTTCACAATGCGGGTCGTCTACTTGGACGACGTCTAGTATAGGACGTCATGCAAATAGACCCGCATTGTGCAGACTCTTGGATAAAATACAATATCGATCGCCCAGTTGTCTGTTGCTTGAGTATTGCGATTTTCTCCGTTGTCTGTCGTCTGTCCTTTCTCTCCTGTAGGATATTTCAACGGTCGTCCGCCATTAATATAATACTTTCAGATATTTTCATGTATATTCTTTTTTTAAATACATATAAATTTAGTTATTCGCATTTAAATTGCATAATATTAAAAATGTAAATAAACAGCTTTATTCGCTCTTAGAATTTAAAATTATATTTTAGTGATCAAACATCAGTACTCCATTAAATGAAGTTTTGTCTTTTGATTTCATATGAAACCACAAAAACACTCGCATTCAATAAATAAACAAAACTATGTATAGAAAACATAAATCTAACTTTTATACTAGAATACACATTAACCGAGCTTTTCCATTTTGATTTCGCATTAATCATTGTCCCAAATAATTATCCTTTTATAGTCTTAGGGAGAAAAAAATCTCCTTATATATATGAGAATACCATCAACAAGACTTTTATAATTACAGGAATAAAGATTTTTTTTTTTTTACTATTTTGACAATTAATAGATGATTTGCTACTTACATTTTCATTCGTTCATTACTTCAGTCAAATGAATAGAATAATTGTGCGGTAAAATTCTACCCACGAGGAATGATAAGTAATACGCAAATTTCAAGGTCCTTCAAATCAGTGGGCATTTTGAGTGGGATTCAAAAAGTCAACTTTGTAGGACTAGTATCTTAATTATGTCCACCACTTGTGGATCATCCACCAAGTAGAGTGGTGTTTGCCTACGATTGTGTAAAAACAAAGAATTCTTCTCCATAATGAATTAGAGCTGTCAGATTAATTTTTATACTCATTTCTGTCAACTAATACACTTCCAGGTAGGTTTAACTTTTATCTATATCATGATATCTCCGAGAACTTTTTTTTAAAAAAAAAACATTTACATTATTCAAGCTTATTTTATATTATGAAATTTCTTCACTGCATTAGTATTTTTATTTTGATGTATATAATATCATATATATTTCCAAATATTTTTTATTTTCACAAAGTATAAAATTCTAATCAATTTATTCTTTTACTAATGAAATTCATTTTCCATATATTATTCGATTACTATTATTATTTTCTTAAAAATTATTCATTTATTTATGTAAATAGCACTTTTAGACTATGAACACGGCAAATCAAAAACAATGTATAAAATTTATTTTAAGTTTTAATATGAGTATACGTATTATTATACGTATAATGAGATTGAAGGAAACTTTTAGAGTTATGAATCTCTACCTATATATATATATATACTTAAATAGGAATAAAAACAATTATTTTTCTTTGAAAAAGTTTGTTTTACTATTAGGTATGAATTACAATTTAAGAATTTAATTATCTAAATAAATTTTTAATTTTTATGTTAGATGTTCTTTCTATTTTCCTAATTAAACAAATAAAACAAATATTATGCACTGCAGTGCATTATATTTCGAAAATTCAACATATATTTTATATGCAACCATCAAATCACGTTCATTTTTAGTATAATAGTTAAAATAGAGTTTTGTATTTTTTCGGGATGATGGTCTTTTTCAACTATTTGAATTAATTCTATGCGACAAAATTATGCCATATAGATGCTATTCTATTAAAAATATGTAACTCATTGTTACCAAAGAAAAATAATTTCAGTGTACTTAGGGTTATTCTGTATTACTTAGTGTTAGAATATAAATTCGTACAAAAAAGTGTATGTGTTTAAAGTTTTGAATTAATTCAATTTGATGTGGGAAACGAAGTCTTGTCTCAATTTTTCTACAACAAAAGTTGTTAAGAAAGTATAATTGTGTTATGTTAGATAATTACATGAATGTTCTTACAACATTAAAACAATTTTTGTAGCATAAAATACAATATTTTCATAAGAAATTTTTAATTTAACTTATTTCTTTGAAGTTTGATTTTAGTGTGTATTATATAATATAATATAATCCTCTTAGTATAAGGTAGTATGATGTGTATTTTCGTAAACAGAAATATCTAACATAAACCTTCAGTTTTCCTTTCAGATATGTCTAATATTTGGATTGTCAAAACTATTTTATTCCTAGTTAAGGTATCCGACTACACTAATATTGTGAATTTCGGCAAAAATTACAAAGTTTTTTATTATTTTATTAAATAGGCCATCATTAGCTTTATAAAAATACCAAGGTTATTATTTTCCATTCTCTAGAACAAAAACTACAAATGTTTTAGTAAAAGCAAATGCCATTACTTTAAGTAAGATGTCATACTTTAAAACGCGTTATACTCGAAAGGTGTTTTTTTTTTTAAAAAATGCTCAAACGAGGACAGTGACTTCACATAAAGTTTTGAAAATAATTAACTGAAATTTTTTGTGTATGTTCTGTATAATATTAGAAGTGTTTTAACCTTCACACATTTATCAATCACTGTTTTATTACAAAATTTACAGTCCCTTATGTTAATATAATCACTGTTATTTTAAGCAATTTCATATAATAACTAAAATAAAGGGCTCTAGTTTTTGTAAAAATTAAAAAATCTCTTATCCTGAAAGTCTTTTCAAAAATGAATAACATAGCAACACATCAGAATTGAAAAATTGAAAGTTTGTTTATAAACTTTTGGTACAGAATGGGTTCCGTTTATGTTATTTTTTGTAAATTTTTACCAATTTTTTTCCCATTTTAGTAATAATTTTAGCATATTTTTCTTGAAACATACTAAGCAAATCTAGAAACAAAAAAAAAAAAAAAAATCCCTATATCTCAATTTTTTTTTTTTTTAAGTTGTCGCAAGTAGTCGGATACCTTAAATTCAAATCATACAAAACAAATACTTATTCAAGATTTCACCACTGTAACCCATGAAGAATTTTAAAAAAGAATTTAAAAATCGTGAAAACTCATAATAAGATGTCCCTGTTTTTTATGTTTCCTTATTATAAACAATCATCTGCACTTCTCATCCTTTTCATAGATTCGTTAGCTTGCTTCCTCAATATCGTTCCATTTTGCACAAAATAGTAACATGAGAATTTGCATAATGTATTGTGCAT
This sequence comes from Trichonephila clavata, assembly GCA_019973975.1. NCBI lineage: Eukaryota > Metazoa > Arthropoda > Arachnida > Araneae > Nephilidae > Trichonephila > Trichonephila clavata. Next base: position 80,237 of record BMAO01009235.1, on the reverse strand, counting down.
ATTAAGTTAATCAAAGGATATTTTTGTCAAAAATATTTTTTACTTTAATGCCCGCATATCCTGTCAGAATGCTTAGATTTTCCTATGCTTTGACAGCAATAGTCTTGGAAAAACATATTTTCTGTAAGGCGTTAGGAAACGCCTTAGAGTTGCAAGCCCACGCGGAAATTTTCGTTCATGAGATTGATTAATTCAATGATATCATCAACAAATATAGAGATTCCTATGATAAATAAACTTGTCTTAAACATATTTAATAAATGCATTTGACCTTTCTCTTAACTTTGTTATTGAATCGGTCCATATACGATAAAAACTAATCAGGGATTTTAGCAGCGTTGTTATTGAAAGCTTAGAAAAAGGTCATTGTAAATATGATTCCCCTTTAAATGTTCAAAAATAATTTTAAAAAATTTAAATATTTATTTGATTTTTTATTTCATATTTTTCATTTCAAAAACATGTAATTTTCTTTTAAATTAAGTTTTTCTTTAAAATTGGAACATCAAAATCTATGTTCGCCATGTAATCATAATGTATGTAATCATAGATACCATAATCTATGTTCGCCATACTATCATTAAAATAAACTAAAGGCACTACAATAGTTATTTGCTGTAAAGTTCAGGTTGTGCTTTCACTTTGATTTTTTAAATCGAATATTTTTTATATCACTATTCATTTCCTATATATATCTCTTACAATGAATAAGTCTATGAATGTATAATTTAATTTTTTTTATCAATTCTGATTATTGTGGTTTCTTCTTTCGTTCTTTGTGCCATTAAGATATTTTACTTCTCCAAAGAAAACTACTTTTTATGTTTATCTTATTATTCAAAATGATGCTTTTAATATATTGCTCTTTGTAATTGCTTCCGTGAGTTGAAGTCTATTGAGAGCCAAATAAAGATAAAAATCCTGTTTTACTTGTTTTTAATAGAGGTTAGACTTCTTTGGTATAGCTCCTGCAAGGAGAAATCCTGGGTTGTGTAGCCTCCCTAGATCTTAGTTTGTTCTGTCGACCGTGATCTTTTATCTTATAGTACTGCTGAAAAATTGTGTGTGGGAAGAAAGAAGATAAATATTCTCACTCATATTGTTTTGATAACAATAGACTTCATGAACTGACTTGAAGAACATTGTTTTAAATAACTGTGAAACGATAATATATAAGCGCTTTCAACTTAAGATGCGAATGTGTGCCATGATTTGAATCGGAAAAGTGTTTAAATTTAAGCGCTTAGCAAGAATCTCAAGGGAAAATGACACCTTTTCCTCAAACATTAAATATAGATTCTCACGCGTATTGCTTCCGCATGCTTTAATGGAATATAATAATTCAATGATATGATTCAATGTTGTATGTATATATATATTCATTCATTCTGGAGAGGTAAACACATGTCACATGATACTAATGCTTAAGAAAATTGGTCCCACCCCCGAATTTTCTGCGGTAAGATTTTATCTGAAAAAGCTGTTTATATTCACGTAGTGCAAATGAAGAGAATATTTGATGATAAAAAATTTGATTAGCTCTTACAGATTAATAAATTAGAAATTAAAAATACTTTTATCTGGACAGTTAGCAACAAGAAATATACCATGATTTTCATGTGGAATTTATTTTAAGTATTTTAACTGACAATAAAGAGATTTTTTGAAAAGGGACAGAGCTAATATTTAAATTTAAAAAAATAAATTCGACCTAAGTACTGTTTTTTGCTATGCTAAAATCTATATAAGATGAGTAGATACCAGTAGCGCACATAAAAAATTTTCAGGAGGGAGGGGTCCATGGTCGAAAGTCCCCCAATTCGTATCAAACCTCTAGACAACACCAATTGATTCTTCTGATTTTATCAAGAAAAACAGTAAAAAATAAACTATTGAATTAATAATTAGCATTAATTAATAAAATAAATTTTTAATTACAAGTACTTAGTTAAATTTTACGTTATATATATAGGATTATCATATCAATAAAATAAAATTCAAGGGCTTTGGGGGGGTCCGGACCCCAGGACACCCTCCCCCCTTGTTTTCGCCTCTGGTAAATACTAAATGTATTCAATGTCATGTAGACGATTCCCTATTTCAGACAAGTTTGTTTGGAATTATACTTGAAGTGACCACGTGTCCCATTTCGAGCGAGACCTTCCTTTTCCCGTCGTCTCCATGCGTAGCTTCCACACACCGAAATATCCTGTTTTCCTGAGTCTCAAACAGTTAGGCATAACCTCAACCATTTTCTGTACAACATTCCTGTATAAAAGTAATTTTTATTAAATAGTTGAACTTCATTTTTGTTTTCTACCTAATCCATCGGTTGCTTAAATTCCCCCCCCCCTTCCAAGTTATTTAGCTGACTCATACAAGAGATAAAAGCTTGTAAGAGTTAAGAGCTCCAATAACACATACCATGTCGACATTTCCCATTTTCAGAAAGGGAAAAAAAATCTGCTATAATAATTAAAAATTCAGAAAGAGAGAAATATAATATAATAATTAAGAATCCACAGAAAGAGAAAAGAATCAAATATAATTCTTATGCTTGTGCTATTGAAAGTGTTTTGAGAATCAGTAGTACCCATTACATTTTTTTTTCGAATCGATATGTTTCCAAGTATGTTGAAAATCTTTGAGAATACTATGAATTTTTTTTTAATTGAAAACGTGTATAGTTCTCCGTTCCCTATGAATTGAAGCATTTTTTATGAATTTGGTGTTTGCAGCGATCCATGAAGCGATTTGATCTTGAAATAAAGGATTTTGTTATTCCGTTTACAACTTAATGGAAAAATTACAATGGTGTTGATGCAGGAAAGATAAAAATTACAGCTTCTGACCTCTTTAAAATAAATAAAGATTATTTGGATCTATGCATTTTGTTCTGTAGAAAACTAGAAATATTTAAAAGGGCAAATTTAACCAAAATGCAAACATCGGAGGGAATTCAGAGTGTAAAAATTGTACTGATTGAAAAAAACAGGAATTCATTAATTATAACTAAATTACAATAGAGCATTTGGTGAGTATTAATTTATTCCTAATTGCATCAAAAAAGTGACCGAACCCAATACTGGAGATGTTTCAGTCGAAAGTTGCTGGGTGCACTCTTGTTCAAGCACTTCTACTCCAATCATTTGAATAGTGTGAATTTTCATGTAAAAATTGAATACATTCCCTGTCTGCTGGTTTTTAATACACCCGTAGAAAGGATCATTTCTCTTATCCATAACTTGTGGACAGTGCCGATTTAAGCTCCTTTCGGGCCCTGGGGCGCAGAAGATATACGGCCCCCTTGCACTGGCAGATCGAAATTTATAACCAGAAAATCTGGTTAAATCCAGCTTGTCCGGGCCCCTGGTGACCCGCCCCAAGCGCCCTGTGGGTAAACCATCACTGCTTGTGGACGAGCGAAAAACACATTTGTAAATCACAGTTCTTAAAACAATAGTAATAATCAAAGTAAGTTTTAAGAAATCCTGCAAAAATTTCATTATATTATAAATCCTAAAATTTGCTCAAAGAATTTTTGTTACTTGTGATCTAAAAGAAATGAAATATACTGATAAACCGTATAATATTTTGACTTTAAAATTTGACTACATAATATATCTCTTTTTCAGGGAGTTTCCAAATTTCTAATCCAAGTAGCGACGATTCCCGTTATAACAATCATGGTGAATGTGATTCTGGCCTCACGGATGATCAGCGAAGTAGCAGCAGCACAGCAGAGGAATGTGATATAGAAGATGACACAGATAGTGCAAAAGGTTCCTTGCCTCTACAAGACTCCAGTACAGAATCTCCTACTTACAACGAAAGAGCAAATATGTTTCAAAACGTCGAGTACCATAAATCGAACAAAAGACACTATCCCACCAAGAGAATTATAGAGGACTATGAGAAACCTAAGCTAAAAGGAAAAGATGTTGAAACTATTTCAAATATCAATCAAAATGGTACAGATATTGATGACATGCGACAAGTGAGAAATGTCACAAGTTCCTGGGATCCTGTAAGTTCTTTATTGTTGTTTTCAATGAAAATAATCAGAAAACGTTCAGATTTATTCATCTCTATATTTTGTAAATATTTACGTAGAAGTGATACAAGAAAAAACTTTGACTGCGGCGTTTTTTCCACATATTTTCGTAAATACTGCACCCTCTGTAACACTTTAAAATCAAGTAACTTAAGATAATAGACAATTTACAAAATCTGGGCTTCTCAGACTTTTTCTCTTTCTATCCCTTTTAGTAGAATAAATATTGTTTCGACATTTGGCATGAAAGTATAGGAAGTAGATAACAAATTATTAAATACCTATTGCTAATTAATTGAAATGAAAACTTATTTGAAATTAGTTCTTTGAAATAAAGATAAATTTAATACGAATATAGTTTCACTGTTTTTTAAAAGAGAAAGCCGAAAATTAATAGTAATGAAATGAGTGTGCTTTTGAATTAGATGAACAAATTAAATCTTGATAAATAATTGTAACCACAAAATTAATAGATAAAATTGCGTTGGGAAAATAACCAATCACTGCTGGTGAGTTGACGCGAGCGCTCTTTCATTATCCTGAATTCGCAAACGAATTTTTGTTTCAGGATAATAGTATTGTACAGTTATAGAACACAGGTAAAATTCTAAAGTTAAAATAACAAATTAGACCCTGAAAAATAAAATCAGTGCAATATAAATATAAAAATCTAAAAGTTATTTTTAAAAAATGAAAAATAAAGTATATTTACATCTATTTCCAGAAGGGAAGGTACAACCAAATTTTTGCGTCTAATTTAAAAATAAATGAGCAGTTAAACAAAAAATTTGGAAGAATTGAGCTCAAAACAGTTATTTATCAAATTTCATATATTTTAACAACAGGCATGTTTAAAAAAATAAACAAATGCATTTTTTACAAAATACCACTGCTTCATAAAAAATTTTTAAGATAAAACCCACAGATGTTTGTGTAAAAAAATAAATAATGAAATCTACTTTTACTTTCAATGCATTGGCGGCGTTGATTTTCCATACTGTCAATTAAGTTGTCAGACATAGGAATGGGAAGCTACGCTCATATATGAAACAACAGTTGTTCTTGATCATTTAGCGGCCTCGCCAGAAGATTTTAGGAAGGCTCCTGTCTGCCGAGTTGTTGTCACCAGTTGGTCATTTCATTTACTCCAAACCTTGATCCTTAAGACAAGCCTACCTCAGAGACGTGAAGCTTCATCATCCTTTAGAATGAATTCATCCCCAATGTCACCAATATACGATATAACTGTGAAAAAAAGATATCCTGATATTTCACAGCAATCAGAGCTCTCCTGTGGACAGGGACGTCTTAAAGCATGGGCCAACTGGCCCGGCCAGGGCCTCACCCTCGGTGGGGCCTCATTTCGTTCTGACTCATCCTTAATAAGATCATAATCTGAATAATTTCAATTTTCGAATATTATTCCAGAACATATTCTTTTAAAAACAAGGAATTTCAAACTACATATCAACTGGCAACAGTGGCATGACCGTTTTGCGATGATCGTTGTCCGTGCCTAGGCCTAATACCATAAACGATCAGTTAAATCATTTAGTCGAAATGCTACTTCAGTTGAGCTGGTTTGTGTCGTGGTTTGTGAGTCATACACGTTTATTTGTTTCAAATTAACGTTTGTACGAGTATTTGACAATGCATGCTATATATTGTATACTTTAAAGATCACAGGTAGGGCCTACTCTTAAATAAGGCCCAGGACCTCAAAATATCTTAAGATGTCTATGGACCCAGGGCCTCAAAAAATCAAGATGCTTCTGGGCTCAGGGCCTCAAAAAGTCTTAAGACGTCCCTGCCTGTAGAGCACATTCACGTCAGTATAACCACTCAGAGAGATTCCAGTCCAAGCCATGATTTCATCTACTCTGTAACTGTGTTTTTTTTTAACAATATGAGATTGGTAGCATTTGGTTACTTATTTTCTCCAGATTAGAATACGACCTGAATTACGCTCAAAAGTAAAGTGAAGTGTACAAAATCCAATTACTGTTTTCCAGTAATGAACTATCTTGCCTAATATAAATTGGTATTTCTGTGTCGTGGATTTAGAGAGATACTTACATGAAGTCGTTGTACGTAGTCCTTGATAGTAAAGAAGTCTGCGTACTGTAAAAGCAGATTTTGTCCCATCCCTGTTACAGCACAATGATCTAAGATGAGCTGATGAACAGGATTGTTTCTACTGACATTTAGACATTGCCAGCTATATCTTAGTATCACCATTTGAAAATGAGTATGCTTAAAAAAATTCAACATAAATTACAAAAGATTTCCTCAGTTTCTTCCTGTGCTTCATAAGTGTCTTATTCTTTAAAAAAAAGTTATGAGAATAATTGTTTCATAAGTTTTTGTTGAAACTATTCGCGATCGTTCTTATGAATCATATTTTTTACCTTAAATGAATTATTTTCTTTCGCTGCAACTCAAGAAATATTTAAATTTTGCCAAAATTTCAGATTCCTAATTCAATTTCTCCTCTCCACCCCATATACCGCCTTGGTACGAAGGTGGAGCAAATTATGAAATGGGAGAAGCAATATGAAATGCATTTCAAATTCATTATCAAAGAGATATTTAATATTAAAGATATAAACATGAGAAAAAACCACAAATGTAAAATTTTACCCAAAGACTTGAGAATCCTCTCGAGTTGCAGCTCTTGACTATTTTTGTAATTCAATGAAGTAGAAAAATAAGCTAAATAATATCACCACAAACAAACTTCGAAAAAAAATGATGACAGTTTTATGTTTCGTACATAAATGTTCTTCGAATTTATCACATGAAGATTATGATTTGGTTAATTGTTTGTTCTCGCTTCTCTGATTATCATATCCATACTCAGACTTTCAGAAATTTCAAATCGTAAGCTACTTATATTTACAAATATTTTTCAGTTAAAAATAAGTAACTTAAAACTTATGCACACACATGCTGTGTCATATTCTTTTATTATATTAATTGCTTTCATTATCTACGGGTTCATATTGATTTATAAAAATTCATAGACGGCATTTCTAAAATTTGTTTTTAATGGTCGTTTCTTTCTGTTTTTTAGAAAGAATTATTGGAAGTATTATACAGATTAGATACTCCTACTGAGGTAAGAATGAGAAAAATATTTAAATTATTATTCATTTTTATTCAATGCCATGTTATTGATCTTCTCTTTAATTTACAACATGAAATTAACATCATGAAATTTAAATGAAAACTAAAATGTGTATTTCTCCCTTTTTATATAGCCTGTAAAAAAACAAACTAGGTATATAAATAAAGAAGGATATTTGGAAAAACTGCCATCTGGAAGAAAAAAAGCGACGTATTGGAACCCTTGGAAAACTAAATACATTAAAATAAAAGATGGATTCTTGCAATGTTTTGACGTAAGCATATAATTACTGAATATATTTGATGTTGCCAACTTTTTTACTACATTTTTTTCATATGTCACCGTTAAAGTGTGAAATCCGTTATTTCACAGATTGACTAGGTATTTCATGAAATAACTAAACAAGTCAGTTAAAGTATATAAAATTATTGAATTCTACGATTTAACTAAGTATTCTATAGAATAACGATTACTTGATTGTTAAAGTATGAAATACGGCACTCGAAAGTTCTTTGAACTGGTTCTAGCTGCTTTGGGAAGGATTTTTACGATTTGGTACTAGAGATGGCCGAATAAACTATTGTACTGTTGATATCAGTTCATTATATGTCAGCGAGAATTAATTTCCATTGAAGAAGTTCCAAATACTGACACAAAGCTTCGATCGTTTGTAAGAGCTCGAAGTTGCGGTACTGAACAAAGATTTAAAAAGGGCTCGTGTAAAAAAAAGTGTGTAATGGTAAAAAGTGTGCTTGTTTCAAAAATAATAAGCAGTACAATCCAAAGTGCCATCGCAGCTATCCTTGCTCTAATAAATAATGAAAAGTAAAATAAAGGTCTCCCATAAAATTTTAATTAATAATCTCTTACGTTTTTTTTTAAAAAGCTTACTCAATGTTTTTATGAAGCAACAGTTTTTCTTCCCAGCATGTATTTTTGTTGATAATATTTAAATATAATCTATTTTTGCAACATATCCTTTTTTCCCCTTTCTGTTTGACTAATGTTAACAATATGAGCATCAACACACACAAAAAATTATATCATCTCTCTGCTTTCCCTTATTATTTATCAAATATTCATCCGCAAAAAGAATAAAATGTATTTTTTGGGAGATTTTAGCTATTTATTATCAGTTAATTTATAAAATATCTTTGAAATGGTTTATTTTTCACTCTCTTTAACGGTCTATCCTTAGTTATTTCATAGAATAACTAGGTAAAGTATAAAATTTTTCACCTATTATATACTTTAACTAACTTGTCTAGTTATTTCATGAAATACCTAGTTATTCTATAAAATAACGGAATTATATGCTTTAACGGTAACATATATATCTACAATTTAAATCATTTGAGTTATTTTATTTTTGAAAATTTTGTTTTTATACTGTGAGAATATACTTAAATTGTAGGTTAACCATCGCATTTTGTTTCTGTTAATAGTTTTTGTCCTTGTATCTATTATAAATGCATGTATTTCGGTGGTTAAGCCAAACTTTACATTAACTCCTAATGCTGATGTATATTGGAGAATTGTTGTGGTCTTATTTGCTGTGAAAACCGTAAACTAAATCCAGAAATGACAATTTCTTTTCGAAAGGTAGAGGATATAATGTAAATATTTGTAAATGACTTTGTAATTTATAGACGTAGCCTGAGCAATATTAAACATTTTAAAGCATTTCTACAGAAATTTTACATTTTTGAGTAAAATGGTAATGTATACACCAACAGCTAAGACAATTTTTTTAAAAAAAAGTCTAGAATTGTGCAATTTATTAAATAAAACTAGGGTTTTGTTTTGTTTTTCCATTTCTGAAGTAATTTAAAAAGGTACCAAAGCTCAATTGCAATAACTTTTTATCAACACCAATTATATATATGTATTATTTATGTTTCTTATGATCTCTGTTCATAAACTGTATCAGCAAAATACATTAAAAATTTTTTTTATAATTAGCATTCAAATGTATAACTAATGATAATCTAAATTTCTTTTCAGAACAACCGTTCAGAAAAACCGTCAATGACCCTTCAGTTAATGGGAGGCCGTATTGATACCTTAGAAAATAAAATGCTAGGAGTTGACGATCAGGTAAGAATTTAATTTAAAATACACAAAACACACACACACACATAACTGCATTTTTGTTATGTTTTTGACCTGTTGATTCAAATGATAAATTTAGGAATAAATATGCTAACGAAATTTAATAAAATTAAGTATTTTTGAACTATCCTTTCAAATGGCTTATTAATTTTAAGCAACATCATGTTAAGAAAATTTCACTTTTAACTTATATGATAAAGATGTACTCAAGATTGTGTGGCTAAAGACAAATCTATATAATTTTCGAAAATTTTTCCTGTATAAATTAGATTACTATTTACCATTACGAAGTTAATATTTACGTATAAAAGCAAATATCATGTGAAGAACTAAGAAAATGTGACAAGAAACATCAAATGAGAACTGAGATGTATTTAAAAATTATATTTAAATAATATATGCTCAGAAAATTTTATTCAAAAATAGGAATACACTTTCATTTATGTTGATATATCCGTATATGTGATAAAAATATAATTAAAATTGATTTTTGTTTGTTTATTTTCTTTTAAGAAAGGGCATTATGTAGTTCTAAGATGCTCTGATGATGATGAAACTGAATCTTGGGAAAATGCCTTACGCAGTCAGTGTGCAGAAGATTTTGTTAATGCCTATTCTAGTCCTTGTCTTCGTCCATTGCCAATAAATAAGGTAAATAATCTCCTAACTTTACGAATGTTTCGGATATTTTTCAGTGTGTATTTTCTCTGATATCAAATTATTTATTTTTGTATAAACTACTTACAAAATTTCCTATTCTTACAGAATGTCATCATCATTGATCTTGGTAGTTGTTCCATTCGAGCTGGAATTCTAATGGCAAAACGTATGTATATTTTACTTAAAATGTATGTTACTTATCCTGTGTGCTGACCATTAAAATTGCAACGCCGTGAAGGAGGGATGGTACAAATATCAAATTTACACGAATGGAAGATCCTGGGATATACAAAGAAATAGCATTTAAGTTCAATCGAAGGAAGCTGGAGGGAGGAACTGCATCTCCAACTCTGCATAAAAAGGAAGTTACTCTGCAGGTTTCTCATTCGGTAATCGTATATAAGTGTTGGTTATTTGTTAGAAAGTATTATTAGAAGTTATGTTTCGTATAGGAAGGAGAAACAGCTACTAGTTCGTGTCAGAATTCGAAAGCGGTGGGATCAAGGCCTGTCTAGGGTGTGGTTTCTTTCTTTGATATTCTACTCCCAATGTTCGGAATCCAATGAGTCACATGTGAATATCAAATCGATGAGTTCAGGAGGGTCATACGAAACGCCATGCATAATTTGAATGACTCCATGACACCTAAGTCCGAGAAAACAGACGTGTTGTCAAGTCGGTCTTGCAAAATTTTACAGCCACATCACCGTTCTTGAGTCAAAAAGTGGGCTTATTTGCAGCACAAAGGCATTACGACCATACCTGGAATATTTACACGGTGACCTTTATTGTGATTTTCCCTTGACAATAGTATACTGACACGTGGTGACAGTGGTGCGCTAAACGATAAAACAGGGTACAGGAGTGACATAATGTCGTCATTTCAGATGAGTCCTGATTCTGTATACAGCATCATGATGGATGTATTCGTGTCTGGAGGTACCAAGGGGAGTGCACGTGGCTGTTTTCATTTGATATTGTCATATTGTTCTCTTGCACCTAGTATTATGGTATGGGCAGCCACGAGGTGTATGACACGAGCTCCTCTTGTTTGTGTTGTTAATCTGAGCAGTTAGTGTTACATTTCTCATATCTTGAGGCCTGTGACTGTTCCCTTCCTTTGTAGCCTCAAAGACGTCATATTCAACAAGATCGTATGTTGTTTGATATGTTCTGACCAGCCTTGACACAGAGAGTGTTTGATTTTTTCTCCTGGCTAGCACGTTTCCCAGATCTCTTCCATCTCTCACCAGACATCTTCCTAAGAGTTGCTGAAAGGCTGAGCCGCAACCGCTCTCCTCCCGCTAAGAGCAAGGAAATATAGCATAGACGTGAAACAGCATGGAATTATTTTCTCGTAACTGTCATCCAAACCCAGTTCGACTTGATACCTAACCGGGTTAGAGCTATTTTAGCTGCCAGAGGTGGCTGTTAAGTGTACTGATTTCAGAGACTGCATGCCCCTACACTGCCAAAAAATTTAATCATGTTTTCTTCGCATTATATGCTATATATGTGCAATAACTAAAGTTTTGTTACTTACTTTACTTCCTGATGTTGCAGTTTTAATGGCCAGCAGTGTAATTTTTAAGTTAGTAAAAAAAATCTAAGCTAAACTAAAGAAAAAACAAAGAGCATAAATTGTGGCAGAAACTTGTAAAAAAATATTAAGTATTTTTTTAGACTTTGATGTATTTGTTCCTTTTGCTCATAAAAAATCTGTAAAAGTTTTATTTTATGTTATTTTTTTCTTTTACAGCTACCCTTCCGCAGTTATTTATCCCAACCGTATGTGCAAGTAGTAAATCAAGGTAAGCCTTTATACACTTTTACATTCAAATTTACGTAAAGAAATTCAAAATTAATTAGCATATACGTAGAACTAAACGTAGAAGAACATCTACATTTGTTTTAAAAAACATGAAAAAGCATTTATTTCTCAGTGATAAAATATTTGCATCAATACTGAGAGAAAACAGATATTATATTACTTCTAAAACATAAATGTTTTTTATACCATTGAGGTCACTCAAGCATTATTCATTTTATTTCATCCAAAAATATTTCTGAAAGTTAAATAAAATGTGTGTTTTAGCTAACGTATAATTTTAAGAAGGAAAAGATTGGTGAAAAAAATTCATAATTATCTTAAAGAAATTCCCAAATTTTGATACTTTTTCAAATTTATTTTTTCCTTTTAATATTTTGCACGAATTGAATTATAATATGCATCATAAATGTTTCAGTATAAATTACTGACATATTTAATAAATTATCGTTGCGTTTGAGTAATATTGTAATTTGTAAGTTTTAATGTGTTTTAAAAAGGTGAGTAATCCCTTTATAAATTAAGAATGCTGCCATATATTTATCTGGATTGACATAGCTTTTGTTAGGTAAGAAGTACTTTCAAAGTCTTTTTTTTAAAATAGTTTTCAAATCGCTAGTGTGTAAGGAGGCTGAAGGTAAGAAATCATGAATATGTGTACTCTTTTAATTATGTTAATTTATTTTGTGCTTTTTCCAACATTGCAGGAATAAAAAGATTTTTGGAATTGATGCCTTGAAACCTGAAAATAGGAAAGACAGTCAATTATCTTTTCCATTACATCCTTCTGCTAAAGTAACTAAGGTACTAAAATTATCTCGTGATCCTTATTTTTGATACAATACTTATCTTTCCGTAATAAGTATCGTATACCTGAATAGAACGGGACGATTTATTACATACAGTTTGATTTCATAAATATTTCAGATGAAGAGAAATGATTATTATTTTAAAAATTATTCCATAATACGAAAAATTTAAAAATAATAATAATTAAATGCATGAAAATTTGACATTCAGGGGGTTTTCCTACAAAAAAATTTACATTAATTGAATCATATCTCATAAAATTTTTAGAGAATAAAATCGTTTATTATATACTATTAATCAGTAGCGTACACAGAGCCACTGGGGGGGGGGGTTATATTCTAAAAAACAAGTAGACTAGAGCTCTGAGGGGTAATCTCCATGGTAAAAATTAAAAATCTGTTGATCTGTGGGAGGTTGAACCCCTCCTCCCATATGCCAGTGCTACTGATACACAAATTTCTTATATCAATTGTTTCCACTCTGAAATGTTCAGTATTCTTATTAGACTTAAAATTTATTTTATACATTCGAGACATTAATAACTTCGACACTTATTAATGTCTGAGACGTAATTATTATACTAATTGAAAATTTCTCAAATTTAACTATACAAAAAGTTTTTTTTAATACCAAGATTAAGAAGGGAATTTTTGAAAAAATGTTATAATTTAATTTTTATTTACCATTTATTTAATTGTTTTGTTGATTTAAAATATTAATGCAAGCATATTTTTTTTAATTTCATGAACTTTTAGTACAGCATCGATGTCTCTATCCTGCCAGACTTGTTGAAATACATATTTCAAGAATTAAAAGTATATCCAGAGGATTATAAGGTAATTTTTGAAATTAAGTTTATACTAAAACATTCTGTTTATTTTATGCTTATAAACATGAATTAAAATATAATACTTCACAATATTATATGACAGTACAATTTGATTATTGTGTGTCAATATATTATATAGTAATTAACACGTTACTGTTTATAATTTATTTTGTATGTATACCATACTCTATAGATCAATTAATGATGTATTGAATCGAAAAAAATATTTTATACACAATTCAGTTATCTCATAAAAACGACTTCCCTAAACATTTTAAATAGTATTTAATCGTTGCACCAAGCTTTTTCTTTATTTCTAATGGACTGCGTAATGGTGTTGTACAATTGCAAACCTAGTACATTCCCCGGAAGTTGGTATCTCTTTTTAATGCGGCACCATTTATAGGCGGATACCAATCACCGCTGGAAATTTTGACGCCCAGTTTCCTTCCTTGAGGGAGGCATCTGAGCTTTGAGGATGCGAACCTGTACTAGGATTTAGTTTTGCCGAGAGCACCCAAGCCAAACAGACACTCTAGGGATCTTTTACATGCCATATAGTCATACGACATGGCTGCTGTCGATTTTACGCATCATTAAAATCCACCGACTTGGACCGGGATCGAACCCGTAACCTTAGGTGCAGAAGACCAGCGACAAACCAACCACGCCACCCAGCCGGCTACACACCAAACTAATTTCCCTAATTTGTGACCTGACAAGAAATTGCAAATTATAATAGAACAGATTGTTTTTTGCGAAGTTTATTTGTTTAATGACATTTAAGGTAAAATAAGGTTATCGCTTCTCAAATTAGGTTTAATGCTGAGAAAAAAATAAGATATCCGAAAAGTAAATTATATACTTTTACGAGAAGTTCATTAATCAAAAGTCAAAAGTACTTACAACAGCGGTTCTTAAAGTTTGGTCCGCGAAGATAATCTCTCTTGTAATGTTGAGATTTCCTTTTTTTTTCTTTTTTGCCATCACATAGTCATTACTACAACGAAATTTTTTAATTAGATGTTTACTGTTTCCTTAAAGGAAAAGAATAAGCGTTAAAAAAAAAGTCTGTATAAGTAACAGAGAAAGTCTTAGGATTATGAGGAGCCTTTAAGGCTGTCTTCGGCTAATGTTACAGATTAGGACCCAAATTCGGAATATTTTTTTAGATATAAAAGTACTCAAAAACACATTTTAATATTATATTCTGGCTGCACTATCCTGAAGAGAATCACTTATTTTATCATACTACTCATTGTTATCAGGGTTGACGCATTTTTTCTTTTATAAAATGTGTTTCACAATTTTTTTTATTTTTTTTTGTATTGTAATGCTAAATGAGCTATCCCTTTACATGTTAAAAGGGAAAACTGATTATTTATGAATTATTTTGAAATTTTAAAAACATTATGTTATGAACAAATACATGGGTTACAATGTCACAAACTTTTTTCAAAATATTGAGGCATTTTTTTTTTTGAAGATGTGTTCCATGTTAAGTCCACATTGACGTTCATATGGCGAAAACAGCCTTCACTCAGCCATGTGTTGGGAGCCAGAGAGAGGATTTCAAAATCTTGGGGGTCTGTGATATCAGGTTGATACATAAAGGGTATGGGGTATGTGACTATTGAAAGTATAAGAACCGCTGGTTTACAGTTTACTTAAATTAAGTTTGCCATTCTCAGTGAGTAGAGAATAGCTGACACCCAAAAAATCACCTTCCAAAAAGAAATAATTTTTTGTGAAGGAAAAGGAAAACAGAAATTGAACTGATTTTTTAGACTCTACATCAAGGGTGTCCAACTCAAAGGCTAACTTGGGCCAAATAAACAACGTTTAACTTTAGGTATGCCGCGCAAAAAAAAAAAATCAATATTCATAGAAACGCAGGTTTATTTCGAATAATACATTATAATAAACATAAATAAAAGAACAAGAAAAATTTAATGTTTATGTCCTGACATTTGAAATCTCTTCTCTACTACAATCTTTCCTATTTCGGGAGAAATTTTTATATTTTATTATATATTATTGTGTGTCGATATACCGGCCGGACCGCCAAAATACTCTTAGTGGGCAGCGAGTTTGGAAACCCTTCTCTACATTTATAAAATCTCATCTTTTTTTTTCTAAGAGGGAAATCATCCGTAGTTCTTCCCATATGTAGAATAAATTGATTTTGATGATGGATAACAACTTCTTTTGACAAAATTATTGGTTCATACTGATCTCTCAAAAATCAGGAATCATTTTAATGAACATGAGACGAAAGGTGCAAATTCAGATCATCGCATAGAGAAAGGAGACAAAGGTCTAGAATGCGGTTTATTTAAGGGCCCGAAAAAATTTGCTATTTTGATAAAATTTGTGAATAAGAAAGTTTACTTTAATGTTGGATAACTGTATATCATAAATAAATAAAAATATACTTTTTTTATATAGTTACAAGGCTTGTGCTCGTGCGATCAGAACACAAAACAATTAATAGTTTTGGTATTCATTTGTCGTTTATACTTTTTTTAAACTGAAAACCACTTGGGGGGAAGTAAAAAGAAAATGTGTAGAGTCTCAAAGTGGGTTAAGCCGGGCCGTAGTGAAGTAGAAATATTTCTGAACATTTATGTTAAAATAGTTCACTTCGCAACAGACATAGATTTGTATTTGTTAAAAATACTCTTAATGGGTAAGGAGGAATTGAAGATGGAAAATTGTAAACACTGGAATATCTATCTAAAAACTCGCAATATTTATATCGAAAGAATATGCATGAACATATTTTGATGGAAAAAATTTCTGTTAGTTCAAAATTGAGAAACTTTATATCGGCTTTTATTTTCTGTAGCTTTTTAAACAAAGAAATATTTCATTTACCTTATTCAAGCCACCATATGTATATTTAAATTACAAAAATAAATTTAATGACATTTAAGCTTTTTTATGTGTTTAATACCACAATAATAATTTTCTTTTTCTTTGGGGCAATATTTTTCATATTTACATTATCCTTTAATTGTTTTGGACAATGTAGTTATGATCATTTATTTGATATTCTATTTCTAACTGACCTTTGATCTTTTTGTTTGATTAGTGATTATTCATCTGAATTTAATTCATTTTTCTTGGATTATTTATCAAATGTCTGACTAATTTTTTGTTTTACTTTTATATAGGTACAACTAAGCATGCCTCGAAATTTAAGTCTTCAAACAAAATTAAAAATAGCTCGTTTGCTGCTTGATGACTTCAAAGTTAAAGGCATAAATCTGACCCATCAAGCAATATTGTCTCTTCATGCTTACAACTCTAAATCAGGAATAATAGTCGATATTGGTGATAGGCTAGATGTTATACCTATAATTGAAGGTAAGAATATTTATTAACTCCGTCTAATCCATGTATTTCGTTGTATGTTTTAAATCATAGGTTCTCAACGTGGGCGATAACGCCCCCTTGTGGGCGTTTGAGGCTTTCAGAGGGGCAGTAAAAGACCCAGAAAAAATTAGGGGGCGTTGAGAGGGCACGGAGGAGCTTGGGCAGATTAACCAAATATAGTCTAAAAAAGACTACAAAAACACGCTGATTATGTATTAAAAAAATGAACTTTAATACTGTTTACATTATGTTGATTGCATGTATTTAAATAATTTCTTTACCACGTACAAAAATTCCCATATTTCGGTAGTTCGGGAAATGGATGAAAAACTTAAAGATTGCATTACATTCAGACCTACATTAAATCGAATGATATAGCGCATTTTAATTTCTGTAATGCACGAGTTGTCTTTGTCTGTGAGCAGTAGGGAAAACGTTTCGTCCACTGCATTTCATTACGTATATTATCCAAGAAACAATTAAATATGTTAACCAGGAATTAACGTGTGATTCTTTAAAGGCTGAGACTATCAATTTATATTTATTTTGAAAGCAATAGTTTATTATGAATTACTTCGTATCATCAAAACTCCTGCCTGTCTTTATAACAGGTAAGCTAAAACTTTCATTTAATACTTTTAAGTGAAGAAGAAATTCAGTAGCGTTTCAATTCCAACAATATCCTATCTATGACTAAAATATATAATATATTACATATTTAAATACATTTGTGGCAATAGCTATTTCAGATTCGCAAGTAAAAAAAAATGGAGCTTCAGAAAAAACTTAAATTAAAAAATATATTCTATTAGAAATAGAATATTTTTTAAAATTTAACTCTTGTTTTCACCGTGTATTATGTGCAGTCTTATTTCTGTAGAGGGGGAGGGGGCGGTATCAAAATATTCACAAGAAAAGGGGGGCGGTATCGAAATATTTAATAGAAAAAAGTTCAAAAAAGGTTGGGAACCTATGTTTTAAATTATGAAACAAAAAAAAAATTTTAAATCAAATTAGTAGCATTTTTATTTTTATGATACAACCTCTGACAATAAAAGTTCGGTGAATAGTCCTGCAACATTAACGTATATGAAATATTAACGAAAGTTACCTTACTGTCCGAAATAGTCACCTCCCATAACTATGCACCGCTGAGAACTGCTATATGTGTCCTGGAAACTTTGCAAGAAGTCTTCTTTTGAGATGGAGTTCAAAAGCCTCGTCACGTTTCGTTGGATGTCAGAAATATCGTCAAATCTCTTTCCTTTCAAAGCGATTTTGATTCGTGGTGATAGGACGAAGTCTGGAGGATTGAGATCTGGCAAAAAATGGTGGATTTTCAATTTGCACCACTCCTTATTTTGCTAGGAACTGTTTGGCGATATTAGCTGTGTGAGGGTGAGCATTGTCGGGAACAAAAAAACCATGAACTTTGTTGTGCGTACTGAGGTTGTACCCTGCTTAGACGTTTCATGAAACGGGTCAAAATTTGAATATACCTCGCAGCATTCATCCCCCAACTATCATATGCACAGTTTATAGACGATCTTTCGTGATAAATTTACTCACTTTCTCAATGTTTTTGTCACTAACAGAGGTCGCCCGGTCTTTCGCTACGGGGGTTGTCAGAAACACTTTCCCGCCCTTCTCAAAAACAGGCGAACCATTCGTATACACACTTCACGGACAGTGCTTGATCTTCATAAAAACGTACCAGCGTCGAATAAGTTTCTGTCAGTGTCTTGGCAAGCTTAAAACAAAACTTTAAATTGATCTTTTGTTCGTTCATTTCCCTGTTCTCAGTTAAGAACCAACACACTAAAGAAGCACTTTGTAAAACAAGTCTTACACGGAACACAAACGTCGCACGGTGGGAGCAGATGATCAATACCTACCACTACGCATGTGTTGCCAGATCAGCCATTCTGACTTCATTCACCAAACTTTATTGTCAGAGGTTGTAAAATAAATAAATCCAAACTTTTTTCTATTGTATGCATTTTTAGGAACATTTAAATTGATTTTTCATTTAAGTATTTTTAGGCGTTAACGTTCTTCTTTGTTCTGTCCCAATGTTGTCTTTACTAATTTTGTTTTAACTGTTTGTTTTGTTTCAACACTAATATAATGTATTCATTTCGTTGAAATTTGTGCTGTTAAATACTTTATAATTGTGTCCATGAAAGACTTTTTCTACATTTATTATAATATTTTCTCTTCAACAAGGAATAAATTTGCAAGTATACAGTCATATTTTTTGAAATTTTATATTTTAGTACAGCAAATTATTTATATTTTCAAAGAGTTAAAACTGTTATTATATCAGTAATTTTTAATTTTCAGGCTACATAGTTGAAAGTGGTGTGACTAGACTTCCTTATGGTGGACAAAGAATGATACATCATCTCAAACATTCACTTGCTGAAAAAAATATAAGGTACTAGCTTTTACCCGCGGCTTCGCTCGCGTTGATGTCTTTAAATAGCTGTCGAAGTCATAATTATAAGAAAATAAATAAAATATAATATATTTTTTATTGCTTGACTGGGACCATTGAAATTTAAATATTCTAAAGTTGAGCTTAATTTTAAAAAAATGTGGGTTCTAGGATAAAATAAATCCTATGTTACTCGCTGATACAATAGCTTTCCATTGGTGAAAGAATTTTTAAAATCGGTTGAGTGGCTTAGGCGTAAAAGCATAACAAACAATTAAACTGAAATTCGCATTTATAATATTATTAGGATTAGGATAACTATTGTTTGAATGTGACTGAAAAATGTAAATAAATAATGAAAAAAAAGTATTAAAATAACCGTAAACTTATAAATTTTTTGTTACTCTAATTGTTTTGTTTATGAAGCTCTTATTTATTATTTTTAAAAGTGCATGCGAAACAGAGCTGATGCCATACTTAATTGAACAGTGAGATAACTATCATAAAAAAAATTATGACACGTGTCAGCGTATTATCATGTGCGCATAATATTATATCTCGTGGAGAGCATCGGTCGCCAGTAACCAAAACAACGACTTCATTAGCTCAGCTTGGCATTCAATTTGGCGTTCATCTTGGCGTTCAGTTTCACGTTCACCCGTATAGTTTCCGTTCCCGTAAGAAATACAGGAATAAAATATAGCCTATGTTACTCGCTGATAATGTAGCTTTCTATTGGTGAAAGAATTTTTAAAATCAGTTTAGTGGTTTAGGCGTGAAAGCGTAACAAACAAACAAACTTAAATTCACATTTATAATATTATTAGGATTAGGATTTAAACCGAAACTCACTTCCTGAATTTGTCAGCTTTCATTACAAGTGTGACAAAAAATAATTTATTATTTTATGAAATGAAGATTTTTCTTAAAAGATAAAAAAAAGAAACGAGTCTTACAGTAGTCTCATATGATGTGTAACATCTGACTTGTTATCGTGGTAAATACACAATAGTGACTTTAATCCCGAAAAAAATGAATCGGGTATGACTGGAAATAATTTTCTATCGAATAATTACATCTTTAATGAAAATTTTATTTAATTAACATAAGGAGTAATGCAGTTTTTTAACAAAAATATTTATTCTTGTTCAATTTGGGGAAGAGCGGAGACAATAGATTTATGAAAACTAAAGTGTGACACATATACTTGTGATTTCAAATCGTTGAAAAACGGCGTCAATAACAGTACCACTGTTAGTTGTCGAAACATTTCGATTTGTGTTCATTTCGAGCTTGAGTTCATCTTTCAGAAAAGTTATGAGCGGCTCAACTTCTGGCAAACTGAAGTTAACGTTAAAATCACCACTCAAAATCATGGGAAGCGAGTGATAGTTTTTTTTTTAAAAAAAAGAGCAGAACCACCTTCGGTATACGGTAAAAGTGCAAAATGCAGGAAATCTTTAATTTTTTTTACTGTTTGATTCGGAGAAATGTATGCGACCACCAAAATGACTGTTTGTCCATTTTCAAATAAGCATTCTGCCGCACATATGTCCCCAATATATTGACCAACCATACCCAGAGCTATGAAACAATCTTTTATATTTATATCTCAATTATGGGAGAAATTATCGCAAGTTTGACTTGCTTGGTGGTCAAGGCGCGAGGACCCCGGTGCACGGCACCACCTAGCCCATTGGTAGCCACTGTACTTTATTAAATTTATATAAGATTTTTTTTGTTACATGTCTTAAAACATTTTTAAATAAAACTATTGAACAGAATCGGAAATAAAGAACTGTTCTGAAATATTTCAGGAAAGAGAATAATTTAAATCACATTACACTATTCATTCCATTATTCTTTTCAATTTCTCTTTTATTAAACTGTTTAAAAGAGGATTTTGATGCAATTTAATATTGAGGAATATCACAGAAAATTGTTTTGAATGAATAGAAATATATATATATATATATATATAAAGGTTTCTGTCTTAACTGAAACTGATATTTTTATAAAATTAATTACTGTACAAAATTCGGACTATTCCTTATTTCGTACTCATTGAAGATATTTAATTATCATTGTAGATCTATATATATAACAAATGAAAAACTGATGTCCCTCCGACAGAAACGAAACAGCGTAAAAAAAAGCAGTTTCTTTATATAACTAGAATGTCCGCCAGTTTTTATGTACGTGAACCATGGGTTGGGCAGTAAAAGAGGGGTCAGTTGTCATATAAATAGTCTTAAAGCTGGTTGTAAACTGGACCCTCAATGAAAAAAATAGAATGGGAAGAGGGGGGGGGGTTCCTGTCTCGAGCTCGAATTGCACTTGGAAACAAACAGAATATCTCTCTCAACTGTTGTAGAAGAGGCTTGTATGATTCTGTGATACCATTTTCTTTCATCATGACAGCTGTCAGAACATAATCATCAGAAAATGGAATAAAGTAAACGCAAATTTGGAAAAATAATAGCATGGGGAAAAAATGTTTATTTCAAAGTCGAGAAAATATAGAAAATTAAGAAAAAAAGGCATATAATTTATCTTTTATGAAGGAACTATTTACCTTCGATCATTAAGACCAGCACTACACGAGTACTTGGCCTTTCCTTTAGAAACGCCCATTCCCCCTCCCAAAAGAGGGCGCTTTCATTGCTTTAGAGTTGGGATTTCTGTCTACGGGACCCTAATTGCTACTAAAGTTGGACCCCGAAACGAGGCTAGCGAAGAGACACCCCCAAGGCGCTGAATTGGTCAAATCAAACAGCGCACTCTTCCCCCGACTTCCTGTTACGCATTTCCGTCCCTTTTCACGAAATCACTCCAACAAATATCCAACAACCGAGAGTAAAGATGTTACACATAAAAAAATGTTGCTTTAGAATGAAAATGCAATTTTCAAAAGAACGAATTTGTTTTCAAACTAAATCAGTGCGCAACTGTGCCCATAATTGTTTCTTAAATAAAATTAATTTCCTTTTCAGCTTGGTAAGTGATGTCGAAACTTACTTGGCACGTTATGTACTTGAACAACTTTGCTATGTCGCAGAGGATTATAATGAAGAACTGCAGAGGTTCCACACAAACCCAGATGATTTTGAGATGTCTATTTCAACCAGCCATTTCTTCAAAGATGATTGCCTTTGGAAGTAAGCTATCAAACTATAACTTTCCTTTTGAATTTTAGTAATTAACAAGATAGAGATTTTTAAAAAACTTAATTGTAACTGCTGGCTCTTAAGTAGCAGATATTGGAATATTTGTAGGGATCTTTAATTGTAAAGACAATAAATCATAATTGGTTCAACCCCTTTAACTTTCTCTATGATTAAGCATCGTTTTACATTTTCCTTTAAACTTATCTCAACTTCAGCAGTAGCTCTATTCCTTCTTTGATACTTCCCATTTTTTGTGAAAGGAAAATCAATTCTTTTTTTATTTGGAAAAATTTATTCTGAGTAGATCAAGTTATTATGTAAAGTCTTAAGAAATTCGAGATAAGGATAGAAAAACAGAAAAGTTATTTCTGAAAGCCATTTTAAATTTTTATTTCTCTGAACAAACCTTTTTCTTGTGTACTTATCTTTTTTTATCATTATTAGTTAGAATCAAGTTTATATACAAGTTTTTATGAAACTAAAATAAAACTCACTTAAACCTTTAAACTTATGCTAACATTTTTTTCTCCTTGGTTTTGCTGCACAATTAAAAATAATTTTAATATTTTTAGTGAAGTCATTCTTGATATGGGGCGATTTCATGTGCCGGAGGGTTTATTTGTCCCTGAAAAATGGGGACTGGATAATCCTGGTCTACATAAATTAGTACATCATGCAATTCAAGAATGTGGAGTTGATTTGAGAAGAGAAATGACAAGAAGTATTTATGTTAGTGGGGGCTTGACCTTGCTACCTGGTTTCGTTGAGCGACTAGAAAATGAAGTTGATAAGTTAACGCCAAATACCATCACTCCTAAAGTAAGTGTTCTGATAATTCCTTTTTATAAATCCTTATGAATATATATATAAATTCATTGCTTCCAAAAACCAATCTGAATTTAAGAGATTGTAATTCACTACATGTGTAGATGGAAATATGCAAATATATTATGTGAGTCAGTAACAATTTCACGTCGAGAAATATTCAAAAAAGGCCATCATGTAAGAAGCTAGCATTTTGAAGGGTTATAGGAGTTTCATGTAAGCACTGCTTCAGCTTACGTTCGATAAGATTTCTAGATAGACGGGTTTCTGTATGACTTCTAATGACTAATAATGAGCGTTGGCATTCTGTTGGGCGCTTTAAAGTAGTACAATCAATCAGATGTTTCCCTTTATTGTAGAGTTCATTCCGTTACAATAAATTTTTTTAGAAATGATTCTCAACAAGCCAAGCAGACATGTAGCCTGTCGCTCATTGTTACGATTCAGCGAAAGAGCGATTTATTGCTGTTTTAGCCCCGCGAATGAGGCGACATCCTCACATAGAGTATCTATGGATTTAGCATCTATTGGTTAGACCAGCCAACCCGCGGTACGCGTGCCAAAGTGCACGGCGGAGTTGTAACAGTGGAACGCGAAGATTTGTTAAAAAATTAAAAGATTTCAAAAATAATAATCAAGAACAAATTTCTTTTTACTATTTTATTGAAATCCGGTAGCTTCAAACTCCCACTCAAAATTTATTTTTAAGTATGCTTAATTAATTGAATTACTATTGAAAGTTATCATTTAGAGAATAATCTTTAATGCTGGGGGCGCTGGCTTTCCAAAGGATTTGCACTCGTCAAATTTTGGAATTTGAAAAATATCTGCAATAAAACAATGAACTGCCTCCTAATGAGCTCTGGCTTCTTAAAAAGAAAGATTGACAATGGAGTTGAGATTTTCTTACCAATATTATGGGACATTTTAAATAATTTAAATTTTTGATTATAAGGGAAAGATTGTATTTTTCCTACCCTAGTTGATCATATATCTTTTTTTGTGAACAAACTTTTACTTTTTCCAAAAAGATTAACACATTTCACTTTAATACAGGAACTATCTACCAAAGTTTATAACATGCCGAACTGTGATAGATTTAAAAATTGAATATCCATTTTGCAGGAATCATTCAGTGCTAGATTTGATGATTTTTAATACGATTAAAGAATGCTGATCTTTTTACAAATTTCTTTTCAATTTCTCTGCAAGACGATAACTAATACCCATCTGTAATCCAAACCGAAATTATTGACCAGCACCGTACTACACTGAAAAGAAAATACACAAGAAACTTATTTCAACTGTGCAATTGATCCGAATTATTTGGAATTTTGAACTAACAAGCAATTTTCTAAATGTACACGATTTTGGCTATCAGATATTGCTGTAGGTTTGGATCAACACATGTTTGTGAACAAATACTTTCAACAAACAAATAAATGTGGACACATGTTTTGTAAACAAATACCAATGGACCGCGAGTTTAACACCTCTAGTTAGAATATCTGCAACTAATGTGCATTAAATGCTACACATAAATAGACTGTACTTCCAGCTATCTTGGGTTTGTGTTCTTTTTCTGGTGATATCCAGAAGAACATGATTAAAGAGGTGTTTACAACATATGAATTGGACCATTTCTGTTTCAGTCCACGTTATGATCATGGTTGAATCAAGAATTTATCAGAAACCAGATAACTAGCGTATAAAGGTTTGAGGAAAACAAGACGCACGCAGTTAGTCCCATATCATCAAACATCACACATTATGTGGTGAAAGCATCACGATGTAGACAGGGATTTTATTGAGATACCGCATGAAGTTCTGTGACTCATCCAGTCCTGAAATGAAATCCTAGAACCCACTGAGATTTTAAGCTGTAGTTGGTGTTACTTTCGTTTGAATGATAATGCACGTCCCCATAAATCTGATGTCGTCGACGACTACCTGGAGAGTGGGTGGATTGTGAGAATCAAATTAAAAATCTTTGGGATGTCTTCTACTAGGTTGTGTCTAAACTTTGCAAGCCCCCAGCTACTCTGAGTAGCAAACTACTTTACAGGTGGAATACTGATTACATGATTATATGCTGTGGTGGATCACCGTATGGAAACCTTAAGCATTGTAAATTTTATGTGAGAATAAGAGGTAATCTCAAGCCCTACTAAGATTAGTGTTCTCTTGTTTGATTTGGATTTAAACATTTTGTGAATGAGACTAAACTTAGCTTCTTATAACTTACAAAACCCAACATTGTTTTTTCATCTTTTTATGCAATTTGTTTTATTTCATGCATAAATATATTTACTACTTTACTGCCACATTTCAAGTCAATCATTTCAAGTTTATTGATTTTTTTCTCATATAACCGCTTTGTATTTAACTTTCGGCAGGAATGTGCATTTCTATATACACAATAACATCGTGTAAGAAATGTATAAGTGAGCAGTGCATTATCTGGGATGTCATTTGTTTTTAAGTAATTTATGTCAAAAGTTCTTATTTAATTATGCCCTCATATCGGGAATTGACAGATTTTTAACGAGGAATGCTAGTTTAAGCCAGACCTGGGGTCGGTAAAATTTCGGAGAGAAAAGTCCCGTTGCAAGTGAAACAAAAAAAAGATAACCGAGATACGAAAGAGCCATTTATATGTATATACGTGTGAAGAAGATGGGGAAATGGGTCTCTGGTAGTCATGGTCAAGATTGTTGTGTTCAAATTAATATTTTTTAACGCTTTACATTACATTAACATTTTTTATTGCTTCAAAAATTAAGAGCAATCGGATATATTTTTTTTTTCCTGTGGCTCAATACAAGATCAACCATTTTATCAGGAAATCATAATTATACTCTCACGCTTCTTAAAAAAAATGCCCGCAATAACAGTACTGTAAGTGCTTTATTCTGGAACTTAATGTTTATAATAATAATAATTAAAATCAGCTTTGACAGTTCTTGATTATGAGTCATTTTTACACTCTTTTTACTAAGAGTGCACTCTTTTTACTTGCATTCTTTCTCTAAGATCAAAGACTTGCTGGCATTCAAGAGTGTTCCTGAATAAGAGTATGAAATGAAGTAAATGTTGCTAGAAATCCCTTAGAGAATTATCCTCCCGTGACAACATTTTTATCAATAAATTCGACTTTTACAGCATGCTCTTATGCGAGGTTTGATCAGAAAAAAAGTTACAAGTCAAATAAAGAAATATTTATAAATAACAGATAGAAAATGCCAAAAGGAATTAAGAGTTAAACTTCATTTACATAGCTGCCTTCTATGGTACATTATTAATTCGAATTAAAAGTTTAAATTAGGAAACTAAATATTGTTTTTAAAAAAGCTCTAATAAACTGGACTTAACTGCACAAACAAAATGCATCTCAATTAACTATTGCAGCTGTTTTAACTGTTGAATTTTCAATAACTTTTGTTTCTTAATGTTTGAAATGGGCTTAAATCGGTATGCATGTTAGCTCTTCTCTGTATGTTCGATTGCATTTTTCACAGTCTTTTAGCTCATTTTCAGAATAAAAAAAGCCTTGAATATATATATATAACTAATATTTTATATTACTTGCTCTTTTCATTTTAGGAAATAAATAAATCATTTGTTTTTATTTATAATGTTTAACGTGTTATCATTTTTACATAATAAAGTATTATTTTTATAAAAATTAGCAATTCTTAAAAAATACTTTTACTCTCACAATGAATATAAACTCTGATTTTAAAAAAGAAGAAACAAAGGAGAGAGAGAGTATGATTGACTCTATTATGTGAGACTACATATTGAAAACTTCTGGTTGGTTAACTCTTATAGTACTTGTTAGTGAATTTTAAATATGATTGTAGCTGCTGTGGAATTAATGATATGTAACACAGTGTTAAGCTAAAAAAACATGAACATTGTGAAAAACTTATTTCAGAAATGTTTTTCCATTCAGCTTTTATTTAAGTGTATCAGAATTCTTTTAAGTTCATTCTTCTTTTACAGGTTCACGCATCCTCATATCGATATCATATGTCTTACATTGGAGCCTGTCAAATTGCTTTAGAAGAAAAATTTGACGAAATTTGTATAACTAAGCAAATGTGGCGAAAAGAAGGTAACACGTGTGTGAAAAAATGGCATATTTGAACTCACTGTAAAGAAAGCTGCAAATTATGATCGATTTGTTTATAACTGCTTAAATCTGTAGCCGATTTTATATGGTTTTTGAAATCCGGGAAAGATTTAGACTTTCGACTGCATCATATAAATGGACTGCACTCATAGAAGTTCTTCTGTGTTGAAGGAATTCTAAAAGAATACTTTGTTAAATTTTGAGATATGATTGTAAGAAATAAGGGTAAGTTGTTTCAAGATCACTGTTTTGTACTTTTCTCTCTATTTCATGTGATGAAAGAGAGGGCACATATATGGTTTTCCTTAATTTTATTCAGTACTGTATAAATTATGAATTTTTCATTTGTAAATATTTCTAAAGCAATTAATTGCTAAAGTGCCAATTCATTAACTTTTTGTAAAAAAAAAATGAAGGTAATGTTTGCAATGTATCTTAAATAAATTTTTGTAACCTTTTTAAGGTCTCCATTTATTGTGTGGTACATGTTCCAACGTGACAATTTCACCCGTTACTTTTTAAAAATATCTGACGTAATTTAATTAACATTTTAATCTAGTTTTGTTTTAAATTATTAGAGTATGTAATAACTACTCGTTGAAAGCCTATTTAAAAAAAACTGACAGAACATCACCATCTTTATACTCTTATTTCTTTTAGAAGTTTACTGTGTAGTGAATTGATAGTATTGAGATCGAACCATATGTGTTAGGAACGATCCATAGTTATATGCATCAAATTTAGTACAGAAAATCACAATAAATAAGAGAACTGTTTATAAGCAATACATAAAAATTTCTCTAATAACATATGTACAATAAAAAGAATACAAATACTACAGAACGAAGTACACCCAACTCTTTTTTACACAATATATACGTCCTTTAGAAAACCGTTAAAAAATCGTGTAAAAAAATGTACCGTAATTTCGCGCGTATAGTCCGCGGACTATCTGTGTTTAAAATGCGAATTTTTGAAGCTGCGGACTATCCACCAGTGCGGATAATACGCTGGTTGTTCACGGTTAAAATCGTTGAAATTTAAAAAACACGGTGTCGTGAACTGCCGATGATCAAATATAAAAAAAGCGCAAGATTCCAAGAAAACAATCGTATGTATCGATAGTAAACCATAGAGCATAGTGCAGAACGAATTAGTAGCTAGTAGAGCTCCTAAAATCCAGGCTGGCGCGCTAAAGTGTCCACCATCCGATCGGGATTTATAAAAGCCGGGATTGTTAGTGAAAGCGAGGAAATCACTGACAGTGAAGATAGTGATGCTGAAAATGAACTTTCGGACACTCTTCCCGAAAATATATTAGAACTGTTTAATTCTGATATCGATGAATCGGACTTTGAAGGTTTTCATTAATGTAGTAGAATGTGTGATTAATTAGTAAGCACTATTTTTTTTTTGTATTTAGCGTTATATTTCTGAAGGTATATTAGTAAGGAAGTACTTTTTTTCTATTTATACTTAGTTCTTTGTTTCTAAAATACATTAATATTGCCGTATTAAAATAACGTAATTTCGGACGTATAGTCCGCGGACTATCCGGTGGTGCGGACTATCTGACGATTTTTGAAAAATTTTTTATGTAAAATCGTGTCTGCGGACTATACGATGGTGCGGACTATACGTGTGAAATTACGGTATGTGACATTTGGTAAATTTAGCACTATATTAACTTAAAAAATTGAAAAGATGAAAAAACTAAATATCTTCCCAAAAAACCGTGCAAAAAAAGTAATAATGGAATCCAAGCTACTTATTTACAAAACAAAAACAATTTTTATTACAAAAAAATAAAAATTAGTGTACAGTGAAAATTCATCTAGAAGTACATAAAAAAATCAAATTAGGAAAAAACTACTAACTAACAACTATGCATTCGCTACTTAATAACTAGCGTGCACGTTTATTTCGAACTGGATCAAAAATGGCATCATCAGTAGATTTGTCAGATATGTCCTGCACAACTGTCGCTTTGATTCAAATGAAGAATTATTTATATTACGTCTTACGAATTGAACACTTTAACACAAAATACTGAAGAATAAAATGCTGTTTTTTTTAAGTTGTAGTACAAAAAAGAAAAAAACTAAGATTCCCCGAACTCCATAATACAAAGTAAATACGCCATGAAGTAGACCAAATCACTCACATGCGTGGGCATAAGCCGCCAAACTTTGGAATACACTGCCAAAATTAGAATTGAAAAAAAAAAAAACTTTGGGGAATTTGTGCTAGAACTAAAAATTCGTGTAAAAGTACATTGGTGAACCGTGTTATTTCAAAATCGCGTAAAAAAGGGGGCTGGTGTATACATGTTAATTTGCGTACTTTATGCAAATAAAATCTTTTTAGTTCTTTTAAATTGATATACAGCTTTATACTGTCTCTTCAGAGAAAAATTCCATTTTATATAATCAGAAAGTATATCTTTATCACTTTATAATACTGAAAGTATACAAAATATTTAGAAAATGTAAACATTAGAGGACTTAAGAGCTCTTCGCTATTAACACAATTTAAAGTGCCTAAAAACGTATTCTAGAGTTACTCTTTTGTGTACTTCTAAGAGCAAATTTTCTTTCTCTTTCAATATATATTTTAAAAATACTACCAATATACTCGTGATACACTGGCTTTAAGTCCTCTTCCACCATTATGTGTCAAAAAATTTTCAGAAATCTATATAACATTACATTAGGTTAATACATTATCTATCAATCGTCTCATGAGTTATCAAATTAATTCGATTACAAAGGAAAGAATAAGGCAGATGTGACCAACCCGTGAAACGCGTACCAGAGTGTGACACAGCGGAATTGTAACAGTGGCACGCGAAGACTTAATAAAAATTTTCAAAAATAATGAAAAATAACAATTTTTTTTAAATGCGGTTATTTCAGACGAAAAAAAAATATCCCTCAAAATTTATTTTAAATAAACTTAAATGAGTTACAATAGCAATTTATCGTTTTGAGAATGCACCTGCATTGTTGGGCGAGTTGGTTTTCCAAAGTTTTTTTTACTCGCAAGATTTTGGAATTTGAGGGAGCGTATTTTAAAATATCCGAGAAAAACACTGTGGACTTCCCAGTGAGTACTTGTTACTCTAGAGAATGAAGACAGGCTATGTGCTTTAGCATTTTTTACCGATATTATGGGACACATTAAAATAATTTAAGATTACAGAGAAAAAAGATTGGTCACATACCTTCTTTTACGGACAAACCTTTGCTTTTTTTTGTCTTGATTTTGAAGGGAAAAAACTAACATATTTCACACTAATGAAGGAACTATCCGTCAATGTTAATAATGCTCCGAGCTGTGATAGATTTAAGAATTTAATGTCCATTTTTGCAGGATTCTTTCAATACTAGGTTTAATGATTTTCAAGATGATAAAAAAAATGCAGATATTTTCTCAAATCATTTTTCAATTTCTCTGCAAAATGTTAATTGTTACCCACCTGAAATACAAATCGAAATTATTGTCTGTCAAATATTGCTGTAGATTTAAATCAACATAAGTGTGTGAACAAATGTTTTCTATTATGAACAAAAGAAAAAATCAAACTATCGTTCAAAAATAACTAAACTGATTAACAATTAAAATTTTAATTTTTGCTTTGGTCTTATTTATTATATTGTTTTTAAATTTCCACTACTTAGACTTCCGTTAAAAATGTGCTCATTTTGCGTAAAAGTTACATAATTAACCCTATAAGTAACATTTTTTCACCTTTTCTTTTGTTCGAAAAGTTGGAATTGGCACGCTTAAATATTTTTTTATATGAAAATGGCACTCTTCCTAAAACTGGAATAAGGAGTTCTCTTTCGACTCCAATAGAAAAGTATTTTCCAACTACTGAATTGCTACTCGAGAGCTATAAGCAACTAGCAATTCTTCCGAGACTGATTGAAATACGTTCGATTTGAGGCATTTATGGTGAATATTCAGATCAATTATTTTTTGAATTTATCCGAAAATTCCTGGTGATATGAACTCCTACTGAATTGATTGATTTATAAAAACTAACATTAGATTGAATAATGCCGAGTTATCAACTATCATCAAACACCCTTACAAATTTTTTTGGAAAAAATTGCAAAAAATTATATTTCTTTATTTTATTATTAAATACAAGGAAACGAAACAAAATAAAATATGGAAGTTTTATGTAGCATTTTTAATTTTTTACAGGTGTAAAAGCATTTAGTTTTAATATTATTTTACTATCCCGAGTTATCTCGGGCAAATGGAAAAAATTTGATATTAGTCTTTGTATGATAGTTTTTGAAGCAAGGGAAAACACAAAGTGATACCTGACATTCTGTACACTAGTATCCGGTCTCTTTCCTTACTGGCTTATCTCTTTACGGGAGCACAGAGTACACTGTCTCGTTGGATTAGATTTTTTTTCAGTTGCAAGAATAACACCTGGAAAGCCCAGAGGTTAAACTGAGTGGCGAAGGGCTACTGCTGGGTCTTCCCGATGCGGCAAAAAACTAGTCACGATGATTTTCTTAAATTATTTTTTCATTTAGTTTAATTCTAAATTGTTTAGGTGATCGTGAATCTCCTGATTTACAGTACAAATGTAGGCTACATACAGAAGAATCACTTTCACTATATTTTCAATCTCCACCATTATCACTCTCTGAAAAATCATCGCTCTTTCGCTCTCTTGCATCATCGCTATTATTTTACTTTTTTCAACGGAACTATCCTTCTTTAGACATTACTAATCCACAAGCTGACGTGTACTATACATTAGGCAAAACACGTGACCTGTCCCGCCAAAAGATCCACGAAACCAACAAAACTTTGCAAACTGCCAATCAAAGCTGAATATTTCCTTTCATTTCCTCCAGATCGAGTAAAACTGTGATAAAACAAATCGTACTGGCAAATTCTACTTCATCCGAGTTTTCTCGGGATAATAATTAGCTGCAATATATATGAACCCGAGATAACTCGGGATAATTAGGCAAGTGGTTAAATATCGTATTCACAAGCAATACAAGGGCTATTGGCAACGGACCTCGCAACTCTGAAGCATCGTCAAGTGATGAGAAAAACGACTGTGCTAGCACCCCACTCGCAAGTGAACGTGAGGATTCTGAATCTTTTCAGATTCAACGTACATCAACCACGATACACGACGTGACTTTCCAGAATTCGAACCCACACCTTACTGGAAATAATGCCACCCATGAATTTGTGATTATAACCACGGCAACATCTGCAAATACAAACTTTTTATAAAGTTTAAGTCTAAATGCGTTATTTCTCAAAATTTTATTTTTGACAAATTGATATTTCAAAAACCAATAAAAATTCTTACATGAAATTTCACGGAAATATTTTTAATGGTATTACAGTAGACCGTCGTTTATCCGAATCAATTGGGACCGGACACCGTTCGGATACGCGATTGTTCGGATAACCGAAAACCGAATGCGATCCATGCAGTATATGAAACCGGACACTTTACGAATATTGAAAATCATCACATGCGGGAAACGTACTTGAAGAAAAATCAAAAATAGGTGCAAAATGTCACAATTTTACCTTTATTGAGGAAAATCACTTTTTTTTCGCTGTACCATTGTACACCTTCGTTTTTTCGCTGCAAGGTCTCTGATTCTCTTGAGCAGTAGTAGTTGAGTAGGACAACACTCTCTCTCTCTGTTGTTCGTACTACTCCGTAGCTATCGTTGTTGTCCTCGTCTTCATTCGTTTCATCGTCGACAGGTCGGATTCTTCTTGCACGGAAGTCACAATCTCGTCATCATTTAGCATGTTTGCCAAATCACACAACTGAAATTCCCCAAATATCCCTCACCTTAGATTTTCCCGTAACTTTTGGCCTCCCGCAAAAAAACTGTTGATCATTGCACTATTCGAAAACGTATCTGGACTTTGGTCCGGATATTTGTCACTCCGGATAATAAACGTTCGAATAAACGACGTTCTACTGTGTATCTATGAAAAGAACTGAAAGCTAAGAAAAGTTGAATAAACTTTATTGAAATTAAGAGTTAGATTTTTCTATAGGGGTTATTGAAAAATTGTCAAAATTTTCTTATTATATAAACTTCAATTATTATTTTTGATTCAATAAAAAACTATTTGTAATTACTTGTTCATTCTCTAGAAGGGAGTGAGTTATATTAACGTCGCACTATAAAGCAACACGAGGGCTATTGAAATGAACTTCCTAATTTTGAGCCTCAGTCAAGTGACGAGGATGACACCTGAGCTAGCAAGCCTCTCTAAACCGCCACACCACGCCGAAGGACTGAACAAGACACATTTAACATGTGGGTCTTCAATGGCATCAGGACTCGAACCCGCGACACACTTTCGTGACAAAAACCACTACTACTCGTTCTCCGAAAATATATTTGGCAAATGGATAACACACAGTATTATTTTTATAATGCACAATACTCTTCAAAATAGAATCGATTAAAATAAATTAAAAATTTTTGCTTTAAAAAATTCCTAACAGCATTTTTTTCAATATTGTGAACAAAAAAAACCTGTAAAAAGAGGGGGGGGGACATTTTTGGAATTTTTTTTTACAAAAGTCTCCCAAAGCATTTGTGTATTTAAAATAACGAGTCACACTGTGGTCAATGGTAGCCAGAGTAGCTACCATTGTTGGAGATCACCGCTGCCACACGCCTCGGCATTGATTCAAAGAGACTTTGGATGTGCTCTTGGAGTGCAGCAGACCAAGCAGCTTCCACATGTTGCCAAAGTTGATCTGGTGTGGCAGCTGGGGGCGTAATCTGGGTCAATCGTTGAGCAACCATGGACCACATGTTTCTATCGGCGAAAGATCCGGAGAGCGCGCCGGCCAGGAAAGCAATTCAATCTGGTGATTGACGAAAAACCTTTAGACAATGCGTGCCACGTGTGGCCACACATTATCCTGTTGAAATATGGTTGTGACCAAGCCCTGAATGTAAGGAAGGACAACTGGCTCCAACACCTCGGAGATGTAGCGCTGGCTGTTTAAAGTACCGGCAATGCGTACTAGAGGAGTGCGAGAGTGATATCCAATACCGCCCCATACCATAATACCCGGTGCAGGACCAGTGTAGTGGTGTATAACGCAGCTGTTCAGAATCCTCTCTCCACGGTGTTTCCAGACTCGAATCCGACCATCGTGGTGTTGCAGACAGATGCGTGACTCGACAGTAAAGACAACTTCATTCCATTCTGCCGCCCACATCCTTCTTTCATCGCACCATTGGCGGCGGAGGCGTTTGTGGTTCTGTGTCAAGGGTAGACCAAGCAATGGACGTCTTGCGGACAGACAACTCTGCTGTAAACGGCGTCGAATGCTACGCACAGACACTGAATGATGCGTTACAGACTCAATGTGCTGTGCTATGGTTCGTGATGCGACTGAGCGATCCGTCACTGCCATGTGCACAATTTGCCTTTCCTCACGTGAAGTGGTACACTGAGGTGGATGCGATCGACCACGTCGGTCCGTCGTACTGTACTGCATCCAACGGTCACATATCCACATTACAGTTGTTTGGTTTCGTCCAAAACGACTACTGATTTTCCTGAAAGATAATCCACAATCTCGGTAGGCCACTATCCTTCCTCTGTCGAATTCGGATACTTCATCAAAAGCTGATCGCTGTTTTCTACGCGACATAACTGATTGTGTTTTGAAAAAACCACAAGAAAAACACAATTGCCGAACTTGAAATTGTCGAAATCTCCAAGCCTTAAATAGCGCTTTGAGGTGGCGCCACAGGTGTGCATGATGTGTGTCTACGGTGAAATGTTAATCATTTGCATGTCTCACCTCCGCTAATGCATGTTGTAAATTTCATGTTATTTGCTTGCTTCCTTCAGGGTGTTGCATTTACGGTGGCCAGCAGTGTAATTTATGTACAATTATGAACCCATTTAAATATAAACTGGGTTATATTTTATTTAAATTAATTCAAAATAGGTTAATTTGAAATGAAACGAGCTTTTTCTAAGATACGTACTCCATATTCAATTTTCACACTAGCCATAATGATTGCGAATTCTGTACAACGGTTTTAACATAATCACACAAGTGATAACTATGAATGTTATTTCTCGATGAAAATATTAAGAAAAATTATTGCACTCGCTATATTAAGTAATTGTTCTAGTAATTCGTGAGAAGCTGTAAATTACAAAAAAATCCTGCTTTAAAAAGGTGAGATCGATACTCTTTCTTTTCTGAAGAAATCAATTCCCTTGAGATCTACCTCACGATGATTTGCTGATTAGCAAAACTTTAAATGATTAGATGGAAAACGAGTCTCCTTATGGCAATTATTTCAAGAGTTGTCACACAGATATCAATCATTTACATATTACTACAACAATTTATAAATATTTTTTATAAAGCAAATTCTCATAACTCTCAAAAGTATTTAGAGATGTAAAATTTTATATCTCAATTATTAGAATTTTAATTTTTAAAAAAAATTAATTTCACACATTAATTTATTTTGCATGCCTAGAAGCAGAAAATCATGCTATAGCATAAAGCGCTGATATAATTAACTGAAATGTTTATTATTTCTTAATATATAAGTACTAATAAAAATGTATTATAAATTTAGAAGAAAAAAAATTAACATGTATCAA
Source organism: Trichonephila clavata (assembly GCA_019973975.1). Taxonomy (NCBI): domain Eukaryota; kingdom Metazoa; phylum Arthropoda; class Arachnida; order Araneae; family Nephilidae; genus Trichonephila; species Trichonephila clavata. Next base: position 44,205 of record BMAO01009235.1, on the reverse strand, counting down.
ATGCTTATACGAGGGAGAGTCGGAAAATATATATATATATAAGTTTCCCCTGTCGACTGTGGTCAGAGTTGAGTATGAAAGTCAAAGCAAAGAATGAGATATTTAAGCTAAAGACATAACTTTCTTTTTCCCACATAAGTTTCCAAGTACATTGAGACATTTGTCATACCGCTTGATAAGCTTCAAAAAACCCTGCAGGAAAACTCAGGGCTATGCATACGGAAGAAGCACTTACTTTTGCGTGAACTTTTTAGAAGTTGGAACCATTACTGCTAAGCGGTACTGTGACACCCTGTCGAAATTGAAAGAGGTGATTCGGAAAAGCGGCATGTTCTTCTTAAATCTGGTGTTTTGTTGTTGGATGACAATGTGGGACCACACTCGGCGCAAAACCATATTGCAACTCTTGGTTGGGAGCACCTACAGCATCCACCATACAGTCCTGATCTCACACCGAATGATTTTCATCTGTATCCGGCTTTGAAGAAGAATCTCGCCGGAAGGCGCTTTTGGAAGCAATGTTGAAGTCAAACAAGCCGTTAAAAGCTTCTTCCTCATGCAAAGTCCTGAGTTTTTCCTGGAGGGCTTTTTGAAGCTTATCAAGTGGTATGACAAATGTTTCAATGCACTTGGTACTTATGTCGAAAAAATAAAGTTATATCTTATCTTTAATGTCTCATTCTATGTTTTGAATTTCCTTCACAACTCTGGCCACAATCGACAGGAGAAACTTATTTTCCGATTCACCCTCATAGCTTCAGGTATATGAAGAATCCAGTCATGTAAAATAGCTAATTAAGAACATAATGTAAATTCTCTTATTAGAATATTCAGGTCTTCTCACCCACTTCTTCCTCTCACTATTCTTTATAAAACTACATTACTTTAAATATATTATATTCAAATGTTTTTAAGTTATGGACTATATTAGCAGCTTAGCTTAAATTAAAAACTTGCATAATATTTCTTCTGCTAATATATTTATCCAATACAAAAATACTTTTGCATCATAAACTTAATATAACACAAATTTTTAACTAGATCACTCATTAATATTTAGATAAGTACTTTTGTCTAATATTTTATGATGTTTCAAATAAAATTCATGAATCTGCTTTAAAAAAATTGATGAAATGGTTTCATAAAGAAAAACACAACAAATATTATCATTGGGATAAATTTATTCTTCTCTGATAAACATATTCACTGCTTGAGCAACAATTGCAATTATAATACTGCTCCAATGTTTTATCTGAGTTGAATCCACCATAGTTGGTAAACAATACTGCCAAATCGTTCATAAAATCAAACCATAAAGGAAACCATACAGCAATTTCACATTCATTTCAGGCAATACAATTTTAAGTGCGACATAACTGGATCAGCAAAATAAAATGTAAGAATTCATTTGCTATTATTTTATATAAAATGAAAAGTAAATAATCCATTCACATTAACTTAACAGAAAGCAATATTAAAAACAAACTTTACAAAATGAATAAATACTTACAACATATAAAACATTTACAAATCATACACATAGGTAGAACAACACATTTATCATTTATTAAAAATTGGAAATAATGATCCGGAAATGAATTGACTTTGACTAAAATTATCAGAATAAAAGGCAGGGGTGGTGATTCAAGAAAAATAATTTAACTATATATACAAATCTCATGATAATTGAAAATACAAGTTCATAAAAATAGGAAATATGTTGCTGCTTACGTCCAACACATTGTCATACATCCGTCTTACTTCAAAATGAATAAACTTGTTTCATTAGCATATCTTGACAGTTTCATTTAACTTAACATCCTTACCAAGGGAATGGAACATTTGTGCACATTAAGTCAAGCTATGTGGCATCCCATCAAATACTTTAAACGAGTACATTACATGAAGATCAAAACTATCAAAAGATGTCTATGATGGGAACTTACTAACTTGAACTTCATGAAATACAAACACAGACATGACAGCCTAATGAAGCTCATATCAAAAATTGAAAGTAAATTAAGAGTTATCAACTTGAAGAAATAGTTAAAACTTCACAATGATAATATACCTTCATAAACTATTGTACAGCTGTTGTCTTAAAATGGATCTAAAAAGTACTTAAAGAAATAATGCAGTAATTAATAATTCATCAATTAAAAAACTCACTAAAGTCATATAATTTAGATCATAACATTTTTTTATTAAGAAAGCCAATCAGTTATATTTGAAGGAATTTTATAGATATGTGAAGAGTATTCAAACTTACAAAGAAAAATAAAGTTGGAATGAAATTATAATTTTAAAAAAAAATGACTGGTAGAAAAAAATAAAAGAACACTTATATAAATGAACAGTAATACAAAGCACAATGTAAAGAGTATAAATTAATTACAAGCAAACACAGTAAAATGAAAACAAATTAATGAAAATGTACAATGTAACTTCAGGAAAATGGCATTTATATTTTGAAATTTTATATCACAAAGATTTATGGTCCCTCAAACTAAGTGGAGAAAACCTGACAATTGCAATAACTAAAACATGACTGAAAAAACTTTAAAAATAAGTATCACAAACGAAATACAAAATGCTATGTTAATATTGTATATCCTATGCAGCAAATATAAAACAGGAATAACAGAAAATTTGTTTGTTGTACACCAAATAATTGTGGTTCATTATCAGTGCTCAAAAATGAAAATTTATTAATTTAAACTGAATTAAAAAAATACATCAAAAGACTTCATGATATTAAAATTGGTAAGTTATTTTAAAAGCTAATATTTTATTATACTGTATTTCAGAAATAAAATTCGACTGAAGATTCATGTAAAAAAAATTAAGCAATATTTTTAAAATGGGACTTTATGTACTGGAATTCCAAAAAGTACTAATTGTGATAGTTTCTAAAAATAAAATTTTAGTTTGAATTACAAAAACTAATCACTGCATCATTTGAATTCAAATTTCTTCCTTTCAAATTACTGGAACATTACGAAGAAAGAAACCACATTCTGAGTACAAAACTTCATTTAATTCAGCAAAAATTATGACACTCCTCAACCCCAAAATGTGTCAAATACTTGACATCTATTTTTTTGCCTACAAAATGTTCAAAATATTCACATAAAACAATATACATTCTATGAGTAACTGAATATGAAAAGGAATATATCCTAAAGTTCTGTGAAAAAATTACAATGAATGAGGCATATAGCCAGCACCTACTTAGATGAAGAATATCGTTCCTTATTTACAAATATATATTTAGGAAAACAGTTGGTATTCAACATTAATCAAATGTTCTACTCAAAAAACTTTCTTACTAGCAATTTGTGGGAACTTGGTACAAATTTAATATCTGAAACATACACATGAAAAAACTGTTGAAATCTTTCTTGAGCTCTTACTAAAGTTTATTTTAAAAGAACTGAAAAAATTGGGACATATATATATTAAACATTTAGAATATTCTCTTAATATAAAAAATCATTGTTTATATTTTGAAAAAAAATACTTTAAGAATAAATCAGAACAAAAAATGTACATTTATATTTAGATCTCCTTCACCAAATTAATAAAAGAAAATGGAGAATTCTCATAAATTTTACAATGAGTTTTGCTGTTGATAAAATTGTTATCCCTGAAAAATAATAACTGATTTAAGCATATAGTGTGCATCATATTTCCTTCAAAACGAATGCATATGCAAATTTTAACTATTTTAAACATGAAATTAAGTTATATATTGTGTCATACTAACTGCTACACTTAAAACTTCCTTTGGCTACCCAGCTAAGAAGTATTTGTGTTCTTATATATTCCAATGTACTGAATCTCTCTTCTAAAGAAAATAAAATCTCCCCATCATATAACATCAGATAGAGTTTTACATTTTACGTTAAATATTTTACATCCTAAACTGCTGCTCTGAAACAACAGCTTATTAGCACACCACACAAACATTTCCTACAAAATTGCAGAAGCACATCTATATCATAGAGTTCAACAAAGGGTATAGATATATTTATATATAGAGAGAGCTTAAATACATGAGCAAGAATGAAGGGAGTACTATGCAAAAAAATGTTTATGAAATTCACACACATGCACAGAGGTTCTCAAAATAAAATCAATAGAAAAATGGGGAAAAAATTAGCTTGGCAATTTATAACATTTATGGCTTTTTAATACGATTGAAAGAATTATATGCTCAGTAAATTAGGGACACATTTCTAATTTAGCAAAAAAATTATTGACATCACTGGGCTTTCTAAACATTAAAAAAGCACACAAGATTAATAATACATGATGCAAGCTTTCAGAACAGATTAAAATTTTTAAGAAATACATGTACATTACTCTAGAATAAACTACAAATCAGTTTTAATTAAATATCAGATTTGACTCCCTTTTATTCTAACACAAATTCAAGCAGAGCATGTGTTTGTATAAGTGTATGAATACACAAGCACATTTACAAAAGAGTAGAGTGTGCACATTTTAATGCTCACTTATATATATGTACAAAACAGAACAGATGTACAGTAGAAATATTTTATTTACAGCTATTTTCAGGAACTAAGTAAACTTCCAGACAAAATAAGTGCTTCTGCTCTGTAGCTCAGTTTCATATCATACCTTATTTCTTTCATTTTGAATTTATGTGAAATTTACAATGCCAATATATATCATTTTGGCCAAGAATACACTTTAAACTAATACTAAAGCGATGTAAATACCTATACAATATACAAGCATAAAATGTACAAAACATTTTACAGGGAAGTTCCAAAATACAGAATCCAATAAACTATGGGCACAGCACAATGGATTGTGTCAAATTATGAATCAAGTATTAAAATGCATGCAAATTTATGGCATTCATCTAATATTTCTAGAAATGAGAATTATAAATATCACAAAAAGAAAAAGAAACATTTACACAATACTCTTATACAATTTCTATAAATATCAACATGAATGAAAAACTGAAAATTAAATCCAATGTTTGTGCGATGATCTTACAATTAAAGAGTTATTGACATTCAGAAGTCAATAACTTTATCAAACTCATAAACTTTGAAATGGTAAAAATATTTTTTTTTCACAAACTAAATAGTTCATTTGGTTAAAAACATAATTTGTATTTTTATAATTTGTATTTTATTTTTGATATAGAAAATAAATATCAGGCACATAGTCAAAAGCACTTTTTGAAATTGGGATAGTCAAAAAGATTCTATAGATGGGGAGGTGTAAAAAGGAAATTTTCATGCAAAAAAAAAATTAATTTAGCACAGTGAAAATTTGCCCTGAGTGCACTTGCCTAGATGCCTGCAGTTATTTTGTCAAATTGAAAAAGGCAAGATAAATCCCAGTTTGGCTAATAGAAATCAGAGCTCAAGACAACAGGAAAAAAAATTATTTGAGCAAGCACAAAGCTTTCAGTATTTAGCTCTTGACTAGCTCATCTCTTTCTGTTTTCAGTCTGATTTCACTAACGCAGGGACAGTAACTCAGACAGGATTAACTGTAACAGGATACAAAACCTGGTATATCATCAACATTCTCATAGCTACCACAACTGTACACAGGCAGTGCAGGAGCTGGAACTTCTTGGAACACTTACAATACCAGTATTCCATTAATTGTTCTAATAGTTTCTTCTTATTTATGGGGGTGGGGAACAAATATAAACTTCAGTACTTTCTTGCAGATGATTTTATCTGTCAAAGTTTTCGATAGTCTGAAATCAATCAAGTGATGATATCAGTATATTGATTACATATTCAACAATGAGATCATCTTAATAGCACAACATATTGCAGAAAAATCGACTTCCAAAAAGAGTATTTTCATTGGGCAATAAGTATCTTTTGAATTTTTAATATCACCAATTATGCAGTTCATTATTTTTGAAGGAGTAATGTTAAATCCCTTTTTTGAAATTAAAGTATATTTGATCATCATGCAGCAGCTGATTCCTTACTGCTTGCAGAAGCTAATTTTACAGCATGTCCGTTACTGTTCACATTTACATGACCATTGGTTGCATTACCTAGAGCAGATTCTGTTTCAGAAGAGCCAGAAGGAATAATATTTTCTAATGCTCGGTAAAGGAACATGAGATCATCCTATAATATTAAAAAAAATCAATTCAAGCAATTAGATGGATCTGTTAAAAAGTTAAAAAATTAAATTACTTCAAAAAACATTTTAGTAGATTTTTACCATATAAACACAACTATTTTTAAAAAATATACAAATAAGATAAAAATATTCTTGAAGTCATTCATAGTTATTTTATTTTTTTATTCACTAGGCACAGTATAACTTAAATGAAGACCTGCACAAATGACATAAGCAAATACATAGTGTAGCATATATTTTGAAACGACATATTAAAAATATCAATAAAAAAATCATAATATTGGATAATGTAGGAAAGTGGTTTTTCACAACTTAAGAATGGGATTTTTTTTTTGGTACCAGTGAAAAATGATGCAACAAGGTATAAAACAATTAGCATAAAGCCAGAGTTATGCAACAAACAAAAATTCCAAATAATTGTCCATGCAAAAAACATGTTCAATTGAGAGAGATAATACACCAGCAGATCTGACCACTAAAAAGGCGATAGCAATAGAAAGAAAAAAAAGTTGATAAAATTAACTGAAAACTATTTACTTTAATTCATTTAGCCATAAATACTATTTGTACCTGATTTTTCCACATTCCAGGACGCCTCATATGATACAATTTAGCATCCAAGTAAACATCGACACATTTTTCATACTCCAGTTGCTTCTTTAGCGTTGTAAGACAGCAAAAAGCTGCCGCTTCTGTTCCACCATGCCTAACAAATGAAAAATAATATCAAAAAAGAATTCAAAAAATAAACTAAACTAAGATATCAATATTTCTCAAATATATTTATATCACTATTTTAAAGTGTTTTTTTTTAAAATGATAATCGATTTCGGAAACAAAAAGCTCAATCAAAATAATTGAAGCATCAAAAATTATAATAGAAAAATAAACAAAAACCTTAAGAAAATAGTATTGTTCAACATAATCATATACATTTAATTAAATGATTGCTTAGATTGATATTATGGTTTATATAAGAGCAAAAAAAAATTACTTTAAAAATCCCTTTTTTAAAATTTTTAACTTTAAGAGAACAGTTAGGTATGCGATTCATATTTATTATGTCTTTACTGATGTATCAACACTCTGAAAACATTGAGTAATAAAGTTCATTTTCTAGTTTTTTGAAATATATATATATTTCTCTTTAAAATAAAATAATTCAATACTTTTAAATACAAGCTTTTTTAATACAAATATAGCAGCATTTAAAAACAAGAATTGTTTTTTTATAAAGCTACTGTTATCGTACTTAACAGTTTAAAATTTCATTTTATGCATACATTCAATATTTTTCTTCTATGCATCAAACATTTATGTTGTGTCCATTAAAAAGTTACATATTTAAGCAAAAATATCTCTTAAAGAGCAATAGCTGTACAACTAGTAAACTTGAAGAGTGGCTTATGACTTTAAAACTACTTTTTTAGGTTTTTAAATGACAAATCAAACAAAAATTCTTAAAATTACATAGTTGTTAAGCCATTAACTTTTCTTAAAATACTAGCACAAGAATTGTAAATATCGTCAGTTTAATCATGAAATAAAGCCTAGATTTTTTCAATGAACCCCATAAATATACACAGGGCAACTGAAATGAATAAAAAAAATTCATTTCACATGCATCAAGTTAAAAATATATAATGTTATCTCAAATTGGAGATTCAAAGAATTCTTCTGATTTAAAACCAACTGCTTTGTGTTGTCATTCTAGGAGAATAAGGTTTAGACATTCTAAGAGCACATATACTGTAAAGCAGTGCTTCCCAACATTTTTATCACCGTGGATCGGTCAATGTTTGATAATTTTACCGCAGCCCGCTAGAGGTGGGACGTTGAATGTTTATATTTTAGATTGCTTTGAATCAATAAATTTAACTCAATTGTATTTAAGTATATCTTCAAATTAATATACAGTTGCACCAAAAAATTAACATAAAGTGATTTAACATAAAATATATAGTGATTTCCACGGAAAGTCGCACAAACCCGAGAGAAATACAGTAAATAAAATGGAAATAACTGTAAGGTTTCAAAACATTGTACCCTTGAATCAGCACTTAGCATGTGAATATCAGAACAATTTTATCAACACTTATATGCTAAGATGTATATAATCAAGCTTCAAATAAACATGACAAGATAACAAAAAAACCTTGAAATCAATGTATTCACATCACATATTTTACTTGTAACATGGAAAGTATTGATAATATTTAACATGTAAACTACAGTTGAAAAAGAATATTTTAAAATTGAATACCAATTCACCCAGATTTCCTTGATTCATTTTGATTAAAAAATACAACATTTGAAACAATGCCATAATTTCTAACCACAATGTGTTTTTCATTGTATTATAGCTTTATGCATAAGATAAAAAAATACTTACTTATCAACTACAATAATTGGACCAGACTGAAACTCTACATGCCAATTTTGGACTACATGTACTAAATCAAAAACACTGCTTTGAGGAGAGCAAGTTTCAGGCCAGCCTGGAAACTGAATTATGCGACAAGTCATTTCATATTCATCTTGTGTAGCTTGCACAATAAAATCTCTAGTCATATAATGTTCTTGATTAGACTCATCAACCATTTTGATTTTGAATCCACCATGATCAGCTTCTTCACCTTTCTTGGGCCAAAAATATGGGTACTCCTATAAAGAAAATTATTTGGGTGATTTTAAAAAAGGGTTATACAAAATAAATTTCTTAGCTATAGAGTAAAAGTTTGGAGAAAGAAGTGAATCTTGAAAATGTCTAAATGCACATGGAATGAAAAAAACTACGGGGATTTATCTTCATGGAATTTTCGAATACACAAAATTTAAAATAGAAAAACAGCATTATAAAGAATCCTGTAAAATAATTTTAAATCTAAACATTATATGTACAGGTATGAAATTGAACACAAACAAAGAAATATAACTCTAAGGTTTTTTTTTATATATAAAAGAAGGAACAATCATAAATGCTTAAACTGAATTACTAAATTTCAGAGATAAAAGTAAATGAAAAATATTTATCACAAAGTTGATTCTTCAAGCAATATAGCACCAAAAAAAACTTGCCTTATCATCAACTGATGACAGAACAACGACAGTTTGAGAATTATGATCAAATACCATTTGCCAAAAGTCTGGGATTGTTCCAGGAAGAGGATGTTGGGTTATAATAAACTCTCTAAGTTTGTGGAAGCCCTGGAAGGGAAAAAAAGATCTTTAAAAAGAGGAAATTAAAAATAGTTTTTCCAAAGAAAAAAAATTTATATACATTCAAATTAATTGTTACAACTTTGTTCACTTTAACATAACTTTTTTGTACAATTAGTCTCAGCTTATAAATGCATGTCATATTTTCACAAACATACCGCAATATAATAATGTAGTAAATTTCCAACAATCATAAATACAGTATCAAACCAACATTAGTATATTTCTACAAAAGAAAAACTGTAAGATAACAAGTTTTATTTAATTTAAAAGATTATCTTCCAATTACAGTACAATAAAAAACCAAACCTTACCGGGAGAAATGTTGCATTAATATAATCCGATCCATCAGTGCCAGGCTTTGGGGTGATATGAACTCTATATGATTCGAGAGGAATGAGGTTAAGCGAACGATTCTTTCCTTTATTACAAGGTTTCAGAGCTGACACAACATTGAAATCACGAGCTTTAAACGAAGTTACTAACTGAAATAAGATGGAGTAAAATAAATGTTCTCAAAATCCAAGATAAAAAATAAGCACAACGATAATACTATAAATATAAATGCACTACTTTCATATACATCATAAAAAACATTAATACAAAAAAAAGTGAGAAAGATAAAACACTTTTATATATCTTTGTTTTATTTCATTTCTAATGAGCTGTGGATTGGTGTTTTACCATTACAGACCTAGTACATTTACTGGAAGCTGGTATCACTTTTTAGTGGAACATTTTGGCGGATACCAATCGCCATAGGTAATTTTGAAATCCAGTTTCCTCCCCAGAGGGAGGCACCTGAGCTCTGGCAATGCGAAACCATACTTAGGATTTTAATTTTGCCGACAGCACCCATGCTAAACAGGCACTCAAGGATCTTTTACATGCCGCATAATCATGTGACATGGTCGCGGTCGATTTTCTGCATCATGAAAATCCACCAAATTGGGCCGGGGTCGAACCCGCAACTTAAGGCATACAAGGCCAGCGACAAACCATCTACATCACCCAGCCGGCTATTTACATATCTTAACACGCCTAAAAATATTTACTCATCTTAAAAGTACATTTTAGCAGTAGTAACAATCTGCTTTTGAATTTTCATCATTGTAGTAATTCATAAAAAACTTAGCACATAGACAACTCCCAAGGAAAGACAATAAAAACTGTTTATGTTTATCAAGTATTTAATTTGTCTTTTTTTAAATTTAAAAAAGCTTTTTTTTTTGAAGAGATGCTTAAATTTTGTACAAATGAAATCATTTCACTTTCCAAAACAGTACTTAACACAAAAAAGTAGAGAATAAAAATTGCCGTAACGGTCTTCAACTGGTGTTATGACATGGAAAATATCATTGGATTTTAATCCCACACTTCTGTAAAATGTATTGCTATAACACTTAACATCCATCACTATGTCTCTCAAAATTTTTGAAGCCTGTTCTGCTCTTATCTTAAAGGGTTGTTTTTGTCATAACAAAGCAATGCAAGACCTCCTGAAGCATGTAGCAATAAACAATTCTTCACTGTCCACCAGGTTGCATAGCTTCTTTAGTCTTCTTGTTTTGTTCTTTAACCCATTAAACACATGCAGGCAATTACTAATTTTGGCAATGGGTAGAAGCAGCATAAATTTACAGATGAATGTAATGTATTTCAAAAAATATATAAATATCTGAGCTTAGAGTCAGTCTTAGTTACACAAAACAGGATTCCTCATGTCCTCGAAATTGAAAGAGAGATTGGGATTATTATTTCACTAATTTCACCCTTTAATTTTGTTTTTTAAAGAATAAATTTGATTTTGGTACCTATTGTCTTTCATAGTACTGAACTTTTGATGGACAGTAGCATACATTCTAAAAGCTCCTTGCAATCTTTAGACATAAAATTCAGGATTTAAAAAAAGCTTTAAGTATCTTAGAAAAGAGCAATTTTTAAATATGGGTTTTGCTTAGTAAACAGATGATTCTAGTTTAAAACATACATGAAAGATGGTATATATTCTTTATTATTACCTTCAAATGAATATGCAAACAGATAATTTATATTTTAAACGAATTATTTTTTATTACAGTAAAAACGAAATAAAAATAAGCTTTTAATCCCACATGCATTTTAACCATATTTCTATTTTAAGGGTTAAAAGTTGATAAAATTTTGCAAAGTAAAAATCTAATTAACTATTATATACATACTATAATGTTCCGAGATTAAAACAATCCAAAATTAATATTTCTGCAAAAGCGGTTTTGTTATATGTCACATTATTATATTATTTTAAATATCCCTAATATTTAATAAATTATTCAAAAATCTTTAAATATTTTTATCATTTTTTCTTTAAACATTTATGGTTAAAGTACTTGTTAAATTGGATTTCTTAAAAATATATGGGGATAACTAAAATCTCTATATCTATCATTTTATCTAAAATATTTACAAATGTTCATCCATTTAACTCAAACACAAATCTGGAGCATATAATCTAGTTAATGAGAGTGTTCAGTTCTTGGGGATTCTTTTTTTTTAATTTAAGAAAGAGTGTCATATATGTATCAGTATTTACCTTAAACTGTTTTTCTAGAGGCGTTTGAGTTTTCTCTCCAGAGTCATTTATAGGATTGTTTAAGTTTGCTAAATACGAGCTGAACTGGGGGGCTGGAACTTCTGTTTCACCACTCTCAATGGCTTCTAAGAGTGCATCATGAATAAATATATATTGTTCCTAAGAAAGAATTTTTAAAATTTATATTTCTAATATATACCACAAAAATTTAAAAATAACTACATAATTTTGCATTTTATTACTTCAAATATATTAGTAAGGAATAAAAAAATAGCATACCTCTGTTTGAACAAGGTAGTTCCGTTGCTGTCTGATGTGTTTTAGGAATCCACACACATTCACGCTTTGTTTGTGTTGTATTTGGCGTAACATAGCGTCTAATACAATATATGTTCCGGTTCTTCCAACTCCAGCACTAATTAATAAGATTTACATTATTTAAATAAGTAGCTAATATCATGAATTCTTCAAAAGTGCACTTTTTTCTAATGACTATAATATTGTTATAAAATTTTATGAAGTATAGTTTATATATCGATAATAAATCTAATGGAAAGGCTTATACACAATATACAATTACATAATCATTTTAAAAATAAAGCAATTTATATACACTTACAATGTTCTTTAAAAAAATATATTTGACTTTATTATGTTTTTAGAAATATATAATGTAAAACAACCCATACGAAATTACTTTGATATAAATTACTTTTGCTTTTTCAAAAAAACATGTTAATATAAAGCAGAATTTTACAAAAGCTTCCATGACAAAGTACATATTCCATTCCTTTAAAAAAAGAAATCGTTAACAAAGCATTTTATGCATATTTGAAAAGTTATCCAGCTATATTTAAATATCACATTAGCAGACACCTAAAAGATATAAAAATCTTCTTAAATGTAGGAGTAAAATATAAATAATGGTTTTAACTTGAGAAAATTGTTTTTCAGAAATATTATTCTAATTCTTTTCATTATATATACATAAACCTATTTCGTACTTTTGTCCCGTTTTTAAGCTTACTTTCTGAATTTTTGATTAGCCTTATTTAATTGACTAATCTGTTACTTTCCTCGTTTGTTATATTTAACAATTTGCATTCCATTCAAATACATATGTAATTCAAGACATCTATTATTCAAGATTTTTGGCTTTTTTGTTCGTTCATTTATTTCTTGTATTATTATTAATTAACTTTATGATATGGAGAAGGTTGGATTAAATTAAGCATGATTAACACTACATCCCAACCATAAGTCAATGACAACTTTAGAAAATACTATAGTTTTGCACATTTTGGTCTGTTGAATCTTTCTTATCATTGTTTAATAGATTTCTTGTTATAGGTTCAAACTTTCAGAGCTTATCTCCGGATTTGTAGGAATTACTTACTTCCAGTTCACCTTTCGTTTTAAATACATATTAGTGGCTTTTAATTTTTTTGTCATAGCATAATACTTTCAGCTAGGAAATAGGAATTAACAATATTCACGCCAAAGTAAAATTCTCACAATCAATCATAGTTAAAACAATACAGTTTTGAGTTAAATATGAATGTGATTAAAATATTGAATCTAAACACAATCTACAAACTGTGAAACATGTTTTAATAAAGGACAATTTTCATTATGTTAAAAAAATATGGGGTAAGAATAAGTTTATTTATTAAACCATAGTATTGGTTCTACAAGACTAATAAATAAAGTTGTAATATTGTAGAATTAATTCACATTTCAAAAATACCATGCACAGCTAAATTATTTTCACCCTAAGAAATTAATTGCATTCTGGCAACACACAGCAAGAATTCATTTAATAAACGACACAAAAAGCAAAGTGACAATGATACACATAACAACTATCTTTAAGAAAAGTCCCATATAAATATTTTTTTTCTTTTGAAGAAAAATTAAGTTCAAAACAAAAATTTTGGGTAGTTAGAAGTAATTCACTTTATTGTCCCATTAACTCAGCTTGAATAATACTTTACTGAAAGAATTTTTCTCTCTGAATTGCTTTCTCTTCAAAAGTTTTGATTTTTCTTACCATCAAAATAACATTTATTACGAATAAAATATTACAAAAAGTCATTATTATAATAGTAATTTTATACATACAAGAATAATTATGGAATTTGCAAGATTTAGTTACTTCAACAAGATTTTAAATATTTTTTAGCTTTAATACTAACATTTCCTACTACCAAATATCATACTAACATATAACAGAACATTAGAAAGTACCAAAGGAATATTTCAATAAAATTGAACAAAATATCAATGAGAAAGAATTGAACAAGTTTATTTGACTTATTCGGTTAAAGAATGTCAAGAAAAGAGAAATATAAAACAGTAAATAAAACAACATACTTCTGCCATCTGAAACTGACTCATTTAATAAGATGATTTTCTAGAGGAAAAGAGAGCTCCTGAATAGATGCAATTTCCTTGCCATCATGGCCAAAAACAAGAATAGCCTTTGAATGCCCTATCTCAAGATTTAAACATTCACTAAATTAAAACTTTGATTCACTAATGATTGCTCGGGGGGGGGGGGGGGGAGTGTCCAATGCATTTCATATATATTCAAATTATTTTACATATGTCATTACTGTAAGCCTTTTTAAAGTTCTTTCAAGGAAATGACTGCATATATTAGAGCTTTAACTATATTCTTTTTTTAAAAGTGCTTGCTATATTTTGTTCTTAATTCACATTTCATAACTGTTCTTATAAATGTAACCAATTTTATGTCAGTAGATGAAACAATTAGTTTATCATATGTTACTTTAAAAAAAGACAGGCGATTCAGTAGAAAAATGCAATAACTTACATTTATGAATTTAACACGTTTTGCTTATTTTTTTCAAAGGGAAAAAAACGGAATATAAACAATTTTCATAAGATGTTTTAAAAGTTTGTGAAATATTTGGTATATTCAACCATGGTGGAAATAAATCCAGCAGAATTTTAGTAAATAAGAGTTCTAAACCAATATTTTCCACAAATGAAGAGCAATCAGGCATGCATTTAGTTTGCAGAAAGTCTTACTTTTGATATTCGAAAAAAAGATTGCATATACAATACTCCAGATAAAATTTAAATCCAAAACAAGGCTTATAATGCCACTAAAATTTTAAATCCACATACCTGCAATGCACTATTATGGGACCAGCATTGGGAGGGTTAGCATTTGATGACTTTCTAACAAAATTCAAAACTGGCAATGCATGATCTGGAACTCCATGATCTGGCCAATTTGTATAATGATACTGGTAAACATTTCTTTCACACATCAGTTTCTAAAATAAGAGGGAAATTAAAACTTGTTAAGATCCCACAATTTCTAATTCACTCAAAAAGTTACAGAATATTCTTTATGTAACTCTTCACTTTAATTAATCTAAATGAATAATTTCAAGCCACAACACAAAAGTTATAAATTTTACAAGAAAACACAAAGATCTAACAAAAAAATTTTAGAAATTACTTTTATTACAAATTTTCAGAAATAATTCCAATATTTATTGGAGAATTAAAAATCAATAATATTCAGCTACCTTCCAGAGAAATGAATATCTTTTCTAATTAAAAACATTTCCAATGCTTCATGCATCTAAAATGCTCATACACAAACATTAAAATACATTGAAATTAAATTTCAAAAATCTAGAATAGCAATCTAATCACTAAATTTGATAAATTCCTAAATGAACTACCATAATATAGTTTCACTTTTTATTAATTTCATTACTAAAAATAATGAAACATGCACAAGAAGTTAAAATTTCTCCCCCCCCCCTTCAAAAAGCATCTTTATTTCTTTAATTTTTTACTTATAAAAAAACACAGTAACTAAAAATTTACATTACATTTTAAAAAAATTCTTATAAGTGGATAAATCAAATTCATTTTTTATAGTTAAAAATAAATAATTTTAAGTTACTACAAAGAAAAATAAATCGAAAATCTATCATATCAGACCAAAAAATCGGGGGGGGGGGGATTGAATTTAGGAAATACTAATCATCACTCACCTTCTTCATTTTTGTATTACGTATAGCAAACGTTCGCACAGTGTAAGTAGCCATTACCAATTCTTCAACTAATCGCACTTGAATAATGCCGTAAGTTTCTGTACCCTCTTTAGGCCAGTACATATCACACTTCCTCTGAAACAATTCAGTTTAAGGGTAGTTAGGTGTTCAAAACTGCATTATTGAAAAATTTCTCTCCAAATTCGAAACAAAATTCAACAAGTATTTTCCTTATTCCAGGAAGTAGGATAAAACACAAACTAATTTCGTTATTAAGTAAATATATAAAGATCTTTTATTAAAGTTCATTATCTTAAATTACACAAATATTTTAATCAATTTCCATAATTAAAACTCTACTAAAAAAAACTAACTTTAACAATAAAAAACAACACATATAAGCAGGATATTTTGGATATTTTATAATATAGAATCACATACAATCTAACTTAAAAATAGAAATTTCCTTAGTTTTAAAGTAATCGATTCTAACATGTTTTCAACCATGTATCACACTTTCAGTTCAATTCATCATTGCTTAGTAATATATTGAATTGATATACATATTAAAACAAAAAGTAATTTTAATCTAATTTACACTTTGACATCTAGGTTTAAGAAAAAGGTTTCAGTTACAATTTCCTACAAAAATCACTCATTACTTTTTAAAAAGTTCCGAAGTATTAATCAAAAATTAAATATTTTGTAACTCGAATTTACTAAATTTTAGTATACACTGAAAGCAAAAACTTTTACAATTATATAAAGAAATCTCTAGAATAAACATTTAATTATTTGATTTATATCCAAAGTACATTCTTCTCTTTATATCTTTTATTATCAATAAAATATATAAAGATCTGTTTAAAATTAGATTAAATTATCTATTATATTACTTGCAATCTTTTAGAAGCTCAATTGATAGACATGACAAACTTAAGAGTCAAAGATATAAATCTATAGCAAAATATTTTGAGATAAGCAAAACTACTTATCAGCCTTAAATCATAACAGGAATTAATTTTCTGTTATGAGGCGACAATCTTGCACTAAATCTCAGAGATATTAATCTTGAAAGAAAAATGCACTATAAAAATGACTATTTTTAAACTATCTATTGAGTGAAGCATTCAAAAGAAAATGAAGCGACATTTTTTAGTTTCAGTAGGGACTAATTAATGTTAGATATCGTTTAAACATAATTTAAATTAATAGTAAGGCCATTTAAATTAATATCAAGTTACAAAGACTGCTGAGTGAACTCAGCAGTCTTTGCCACAAGAACAAATATTTTCCTAAAATGCGAAAATAGTATTTATGAAAATTAGTTCAGAAGGGAAGCATTTATTAAGCATTTTAAGTTGAATAAATAAATTGTAGCAGCTCATTTTTAAAAAAGCTGTATCAAATCTCAAAAAATGATCAAAACTTTTAAATAAATGTGCCCAAATTTATTTACTTAAATATTGATATTTAACATTTTAATTCACAATTTTGAAAAACATTTGAACGTTTTTTATTTAGTTTGAAAACATTAAAATGCAACATCAAAAAATTATTCTCCATCCTGTATTGATTAGTAGTAAGAATAAAAATAATTTAGACCAAGAACAAATTTGCACTCTTTTTTTCAACCATTTTGCACAACTTAAGCTTTCCTTTTGCGTTTTATTTCATCGATTGCTGCTAAGCTGCAAATCTATATTTCGACAACAAATATTTTTCTCCTACTCATTAAAAGTACATTTAACTTTAATAAAAATAAAAAATTATAATTTTCTTATAAAATAATTCTTTTTATTTGAAAACAAACATTAAAATAATAATAATGGGATGGAACTGAACTTCATTAAGAGACAATTTTAAACTGCAATTAAATTAAGTTGAAACTTACAAAATATTTATTTCAACAAGCAGCTTTTAAATACTATACTAAGTACAATAACAGCAGCAAAAGCTGTGTTTTTGAAAAACCAATGAACTGTTAGACAGAAAAATAAGCTTGTATACACACTTTTAGAACAATAAAACATTATTAACAACACCAGAAAAATTATATATTGTACCAAAATATTTAAAATTTTAATCAAATTAGTTAACATTTCAATAAAATTTTGCAAAAATGTGCAATGAGTGCACAAATGGAACACAACTCTTTAAGCCCCAAAGGAAAAGATGTTATTGTGTAAAACATTTCAATTTATCATTTCTTAAGTTTAAGAAAACCACCTGCAAACCCTAACTGAAAAAACAACTTATAATCATAATTATACTTGAATTAATATCAAAACAGATTAAATTAGCAGAAAATAGAAAAACAAGAAAATAAAACTGAAAGGGAGAAGAGGAAAAGACAAAGTACTTACTGTGTCATCCCAATCTGAAGTGCTAGGTTCGTGCTGGCATGCAAAGAGAGCATGTGCTATGATAAGTGAAAGCTATCAAATCACTTTTTTTGCTCTCTTGCCAAAGTGAGGTTTACAAAGCACTTTAAGTCCCAGATATCTGTGTGTTGCCAGCTGTTATCTTTTCTTTTGTAATGGGGACGATTTTAAAGTACTTAATGAGAATATACAACTTAAAGTTGAAAATGAGCTGTATTCTGTAGCCAACATAGAAAATTATAGCTCTGAAGATATTTAAGATTCTCAACTTTACTACAGAACTTTTAAAATCGAAGTTAGACAGTATATATTCTGCTATTTATATACATTTAATTGCTTACAGCCAAGCATATACCAGTATGATTTCCTGCACAATGTTATATCAAATAAAGCAATCTAAAAGAAGTATAGCTTAACTATGCATAATGCTTTGCAGAAAAAATTCAGTTATCACACGAGACAGTTAAACAAAATTTAGTAATACACAATCGAAAATTATTATCAACATACATTAGCTCTTATGAACATAAAACTAATATTATAAAGAGCTAATACTATTTAATTCCTCAACATTCAAAATAAAATATGCAATTAAGAGTAGCATCAAATGCTACAAAAAGAATAAGAATCTCGATACTGTGTTTACATGGACAAATGATTGCAGAAGGCAACACACTATTCTGAAGATGTAGCCAGAAAAGTTTTAAATTAAACACAATAAAACCAGCGAAATCAAACAAAGGAAAGAAAAAAAATGAAATGAAAAAAAAAATCAAAATAAAAAATGGTTTGCAGCAAGGTCTTGATTACTTTAACAAAGTTTAAAAATATACTTATCGAAATATTGCCAGAACATACCCACGCACACACACATACATACATCAAAACATCAATTTAAATTTCTTTTATACTCACACAAAATATTCGTTAAAAATGCAATCCCTTTATTGTTATAAGTAAATATTTACTTTTGATCAAAAATTAATAAAGCATTAAGGGTTAATTAAAATTTTGTACTTATTATCACATTATGAGCAATGGCAGGATATCTAAATCATGCCAAAGAATAGAAAACCATGCAAGAAAAAAAATGCTAAAATATGTTAATGAAATGGTGACTTGGGACTTAAAGGGTTATTTCACTTAACTTGTGCCGCTCATTTGGCAGGAGGGCAGTAAAACAAAGAATCAAATCTATTTAATTTTTAATCAAATCAATCTGCCAAAAGAATATATACAATAAATAATTATTTAAAACTACTTAATTTGTCACTGACATGGAAAAATATACATAGTGAGTATTCCATAAATTCAAATACCTAAAATAATGCATTAATAATAATCACTGTTGCTACAGTTTTATTTCTATTAACTAAAAACTCGAAATACAACAATTTGAGAAAAAAATTCTATAAAAAATTCAGATATGAAATAATAAATCACTTAAATAGAAGATCACATGAGCAAAACTCACCCTGCCGCGTTCCACCAAATTTGTTATCATGACAATAATATATACTCTTTGCTCCCAGATCATCCTCCAATAATCATCAAATGTGGATGGCAATGGTCCTTGTGTACCAACATAGGCTGCAGGTTTATTATAGCCCTAAATAAGAAACAGCCCCCAAAGTAAATAATATAAAACAAATTAATGAAACAATCAGTCAAAATATAAAACATTAAAAAGTATACTTACATCAATATAATTGGCATTTATGTAATCATGCATTTTCTTTTGTCCTGCTGATGGCTTCAAAATAACCCTTGTATGGTCATCTAGTAAAAAAACCACCAAAAGATCACTAAATGATTCCAATAACTAGTACAAAACATCTCATTGCACATATAATACAATTATAAATCTAGTATATTTTTTTTCCACAAAATGAACAATTTTTTCAACACGTTTATCAGATTATTTAATTCTTTGGTAAACATAAATGAAATAAACCCTATCATTTCTAAGATTCATGGCCAAACTATAGGAGTAGATAGTCTTTTACACAAACCTGACTTTAGAGTAATTTAAACAGTTGAACTATGCTTGCTTCACCTCTAATGCATTCAATCCACTTGCCATAAAGAATGTATTAAATCACACTTAGAAGTAACAGAAGGGTTAAAGCGATGGATCTCACAGTTCTGAATCAAGGTCAAGTAAAGAGGACAACATACAAGAAAACCCCATTCTCCTAACTTCTACACTACACCAATGCAGACACTGAGACCTTGACAGATTTAACATGCATAAGCCCCACCCCATGATGGGTCTTTTAGATGACTCACAATTTGAACATGCAGTTTGATTAAAACATTGGCAGCTATGAGCTTGATATTAGGCTGCATAACTAAAATGACTGTGCCAAAAAAAAATATTTAATAAAGAACATTTAATGAAAAAAATTTTCAAGTTCATTTGCTAGCACTTTCAAGAGATGGGAAGTAATAAAATTTTTAAGTACACTTCTCTTGTAATTCATCAATGAATTAACTTCAACATCATTTGATTTTTCTTAACTAGTTTCACTTGAATAACTAAATAGGACTATACTAAGTAATTTTGTGCAATGTCAACAGAGCAGAATGATGCTTGAATACACTTTTATAAAATCTATAATATGCGGCTCTGTGATCTGCAGTAGTCCCTATTATTTCATGATTATCTGATTATCTCAAGCAGTGTGCCAATTATCTATTATGTGACTTGTCACATAAAGGGTTTCATCTGCAACTTTATTATTCGAACTGAAGTATTTGATAGAATCAACGTTCAAATTCATTTGGCAAATGTATCCTTAAATTCAATTAAAATGTTTTACTTTTACTTTACTTGCTGACTAAAATGATGAAATGAACACTTAATACTGCAAATACAATGCTATAAAATTTCTCTAAGAGATGATAGTCAAAATCATAACTTAAATCCAGCATCAGTTTCAAGTATTATGCATTATAGATAAAACTCTACAAAAAATAACATGCATCACAGAAAGGTGCCAGTAAATCATTTCAAATTTTAAATCAAAATATGCAAAGAATAGTAAATGAAACAATTTGGAGAAGAATAGATAAACAAAATTTCTTTTCAGCGGTATCTACAATATTCTATAGAAGTTTTTTTAAGAATGAAAATATTGAACTTACTTTACATCCAAAAATAATTTTCAAAAAGCTAAAAAAATTTCAAAAGAAAAGGAATATTTACTATAAAAAAATCCTCTGCCCCAAAGTCTTTATACATATAATGAAGAATAATTCATCATTTAAAATTTAATTACTTTTTAGATAACTATTTTTTACAGATATGATTAAAAACTCTCCCTATGCACTTAAATAATATTTTACTCCTAGAACTTAAATTTGTAAAATACACAGTTCAACAAAATAACTCACAAGCAACTATGTTGACATAACGATTCTTATTCTTGTTTTCTGACATTTGTGAATGTTCTGAAGACAGATCTAGATCAGTTGCCTGCTGAATTGACTGAAAATATACAAAAAATCAAACCAGGATAAAAAAGACAAAACCTTAAATAATTAATGACAGTATGAAATGTTTAGTTAAAATAAAGATAATTACATATGTGTGTGAATATAAAAAACTAAAAAAAATGAAACATTAAGTCTATAGAAAATTAACCAAAGTTTAATTAAATATTTTCAAAAATTCTTTTTTCCTTGAATAAGAACACTCTATTTTAATCTACAAACTGATTCAAAAGAATTCTTAATTAACAACTTAAGTTAATAAATCAAAACAAAGTTAGAAATTTCAGAGAAAGATTATTTGCAATGTTTTCAATGAGAAATAAACGCATTTTTCAAACAGAATGATAATTCAACTTGGCATACAACATTAATAATTTTAAATTCATTAGTTAAAAACATACTTAAAAACATTATCACAAAATATTTAACATACAAACTTTCTCATTTAAACTTTTAAAATAATAACTATGATAATAAGTATCTCCTATAATCTACATTTTGAAATGTAATAATTCAATTTATGATATTATTTCAAACTAGTATTAAGAAAACAATCTTACCTCATATTCTCTAGAAAATCCAATATCTCCATCAGCATGTAACTCTGAAACATGCTTTGACCAAAGATTTACAGGAATAGCAGAATATTCAGAATCATCAGCTTTGAAAATAGAAAAGACAAGCAAAAATGTTAACAATTTTAACAATAAGAATGTGCTAACACATTATCTTTAGGGGGGGGGGCGACATGCATGGAAACAACAAAAGAGTATGAAATTATAGACAAAACTGAAAGTATAATCCTGTCAGACATTAAGGTAACTAACACATTTTTTTTTTGTTTGTCAAATGGAACCTTTTACAAATTAAGGCAAAGGTCATAGATCTATCTATTTAACAAAGTGGTCATATTCTGACAAACCTATTCTCTTAAGTTCATATATAAATAACACAGCGTACAATTATGAAGATCAGTTAATTTCATAATGTAAGAAAATGAGAAATAAAAAACATGGATGATGAAAGATAAAAATATTTTTCTCGAACCACATTAATAACATAAAAACACTAGTAACAGAATATATTGTACATTATTAAAGTATTTATTACATAGAGAAATTCCAAGTAAACATGATATTAAAATGCTAAAACTATATATATATATATATATATATATATATTTCTGCTCATCTTAAATAAAAGCATTATACTGCAGTGGAATTTACTACTTTATAAATAATTTACAGAAACAATAATGCTATTTTTAATTCTACATATATTTAAAAAAACAGAAATTACAAATCTTAACTTAGCTGCCATTGAAAACAAAATATAAAAGGTGGTTTTTCTCCCTTCTAGCAAGCTGACAGATCACATGAATATTAAACAGAATTCTAACTTAAGAGAAACTAATGAATATAATAAAGTTTATACAGCTACCAAATGTTTCAGACAGCTGAGGAGATGCCCGATTTCCCAGTGGATCATCAAGATAATAGTAAGCAGCCTGAAAGTACTTCCTAGACATAAGGAAAAAATTCATGCAAAATGAATTCCAGAATAAAGGAAAACAAACAATGAAGCTATATATATATCATTAAAACTGCAGAAAAATATAACTAAAAAACTAAATCGATAGTTGGACTCAACTTTACAAACTATTAAATTATTTGTGATAAATTATTCAGAAACATCACTTAAAGTATTAAATATACAGTTAATGGTTATTATTTCTGATACAAAAATGCTGGTTTTTTTTATTAAATATCAATTCTGATGAATATTCCAGAGTTTTATATTTCATCTAATTTTTTCACAAAAATTCCTCAAATGGTGAATTGTAGCAAGTTATAAATAAATTAAACCAGCAACAAATACAAGTATGATATATGTGTAACTAATCTTATTTGAAAAACTACTTGAAATAACTTAAATAATCATTCAAACAAAATTATATTAAGATGAAAAGTATTAAGAAGTAGATATTGAACTAATCTAATAAAATGGAAATGTCTATTTTTAATATCATTAATATTTTATATATATATATGTAGGAAAGGAGTGCAAGTTTTCTTTTACTTCTTTTGATTTTTATTGTAAGAGATGGCACCACTAATCGAAACGATGTGAGTCTTAGCTGCGCAATACCATGAGGTCATGTATTTATGAGGTGGCAGAAAAGATACTGAGAGTTGCACCAAAGCTTGAACGAAGGCAGGTCAGAGGAAATCGGTCTCTCCGTTGTTTGAGAAAGAAGGCGTGTTTTCGGAATTGGTATGGTGCTATCTCGAATTATTTAAAACCCCTTGTAGACAGTAAATGTTTTAGTTGTGTTTTTTTTTAATAAATTAGGTTATTTTAACATTAAAATCGAACCTTCCCCTAAACGCCGTCCACATATATATATATATATACATTTGCATGCCTATTTTTTTTCATTTACAAGTTTTATTTTCACAAATTTGATTACTCAAATTAGTAGAAAACAGAGAATAAATAGAAATTTTTCTAATCACAATTTTTTTTTAATTAAAAATATTTTAACACGATTAGATGTTTTAATTTGAAATTGTAGACGGAATTTACAACGATCATTGCTAAAATCTAAGAGAGACATTTGGTAACATTACTTTTCAATTATTTTCAGAATAATTCAGTCTTTTACAAGTACAAAGTTCTTTTTAAAAACCCATTTATAATATCCGTATAAATATTTCATGAGAAATGGAGAATTAAATAAAATAAATTATTAACATTATAAATAGAAAGAAATAAAGACAAGCATCATCAATTATGAATTATATATATGTGTGCATAAATTGCTTAAATATTTAATTTGTGACTCTATTAATTCCATCCCATCATTTATGGCATACTTTGTTGTATTTTACTGTAAAACAATGTGCAAACTTTAAATTTACAAAAATAAATTTGCGAAAAAAATTTTTTAGATATCTTTTTTAGCTTGCCTTTTGGATGTATTTTAAAAACAGAAACACAAAGGCAGATTTTTCTTA
Organism: Trichonephila clavata; assembly: GCA_019973975.1. Classification (NCBI taxonomy): domain Eukaryota; kingdom Metazoa; phylum Arthropoda; class Arachnida; order Araneae; family Nephilidae; genus Trichonephila; species Trichonephila clavata. Next base: position 19,322 of record BMAO01009235.1, on the reverse strand, counting down.
CATTTTCAGTTGCATCCAAACTGTTACTGGCACATAATTTTTTATTAGTTTATTCCCTTTGTAAGACATTAAAACAAAAAAGTAAGCAAAATGCTCAAAATTTGATTGCATAATTATTTACCCAATCTACTTCTAAGGGAAGTTTCTACACAATATAACTACTTCAATTTTTTAAAAATCTCTTCCTAGCTCTTATATGAAAAAGTATTTTTCTTATGTATTTATAAACACATTTCATGCTTACCTCCACAAAATGAATGACACAATGGCCAAAAGTAAAGCAAATGATGCACACATCACACCTGCAATCATGCCAGCACTCAGAGAAGAATCTGAGTAAGGAACTCCATTGAACACTGAAAAATAATTAAAAAATGATTGATTAAACTACTTAAATAATATTCTATAACTGTAAAATAACCAATTACAAATTTTAAGTTCATACTGGGGCACTTATTTTGTAGAAGTACTTTTCTTGGCTCGGAGAACTGTCCTTTAAAAAGTTTTGAATGTTCAATTACACTTCGTGTTGCTCCTCTGACTTTCACTTCATACATAGTATTTGCTGTCAGGTTTGGTATGAACATCTAAAAGAAATTTTTTCAAAAAAAACATGATTTTATACCTTTAATAAACTTTTAATTCAAAAAAGACCAAATAAAACATGGAAAATTTTTAATAGAATTATTTACTAATTTAAGCATATTATTTTTCTAATTTTATAGAAAATTAATTCAAACCTCATAACATAATAAAGCCAAACTTAGTGAGTTTCATAGCAAATAAATCCCCATCATAAGGTAACATGTGATGCCAAGAAATGTAAAGCATGGCAACATCAAAGAACACATTCATTCCAATAGGTGTCTGTACCCTGTTCTTAAATTTTAACCATTTTTTCTATCCCAAATCTACATGCAGTGATATTTTCAGAATGTGAACCAAAAATTCAAGCAAATTTAGTTTTAGAATGCAAAGATGTTTTGAAATCCAAACCCATAGCAGATTCTTACAATTGATGCAAAATGTAGTTATGGTTCACACACCCAAGAGATGTTAGGCAGTAGATATTCCAGGGACAAAATGTAGTCAAGATTCCATAGGCTGCTGGCTCCAAAGTAGATCTTTTTACACTACTTAAACCAGCCATATGTCAATCGATCTGTTTGCTATTAGAAGCTGAAGCAGAAATGCATAACGTGATTTTACTCTTAAGCTCCTCGGTTATTGATGATGGACCTTGTAATTTGAACCTAAACCATTTGATAAGGGAACTCCTGTGCAGGTACCCCACTCTCCAAACTTCCACATCACACTAACATAAGTGCTTTGAGACAAAGAAGATGTAACATGCATCACAGCCCCTCCCGAGAATGGGTCTTCAGAGGCATTAGGCTCACGATTCGTCGGCGACAAGTTTGTGAACATGACTACTTGGTTACCATGCTGCACATGAACAAAAAAATCAGTTTGATTTAAAGGTAAAAAGAATGCCTTCGAATGCAACAAAAAATGGATGTTATGCTTGAAACATCAAATCTTTTTTTCGTACTTGAAACTCGAATTCTACAAATGTAATACTGTAAAACAAAAACATCTTAGGGAGTCCAGGAAAGGGATATAGAAGAAATGCAAAAGCTGGTTCAGAAAGTTGGTGAAAAAGCATGCAGGGATAACAGTTCCCTAATACTAAAAATTTCCTTTAATTGTATGGAAAAGTTAATAAAAAAATAGTTACCTAACTGTTTAAAAATTACATAAAAAACATTGCAAAATTTTAAGAACTTAAGAGAAAAGCATACTCCGTGATCAATAGCTCTTTCATGAGGAGATGCCATAGCAATTTCTTCAAAATCCCAATTATTTTCAGAGCGATAATGAACGAAGTAATAATCAATTCGGTTAAAAAATACTTGAGGTCTTTCCCATTGTACATACAGGCTGTCCAAAGATTGACAAGTCAAATTCACAATATATGGGGCACTTGGACCTGAAATAAAAACAAAACTTACATAAAACCTTTATTGGTTATTCATATATTTAAAACATATGCTCTTCACAACGTAATACTCAAAATCCCTTTCTTCTTATATTGTCATTTTTTTTCTGTTGCATTAAATTTTTCTTTAAAAATATATTTTAAAATACTTTGTCGTTCCTTCTTAATTTTAATGTTCAACATCTTTTATTATAAAAGAAATACGAATTTTAAAGCAAATTTTTCAACTGCATCAAAGAAAAACTCACAGACTATATTTATAAATTATCTATTACTTTGATAAAGCACTATCTTATGTAATTTCAAACTCTTTAGCCTTGAATAATATTTTTTTCTGAATAACCAAGTCTTTGTTTCATTCACTGGCTTATTTAGTTTTGAGGAAATATTTTTTCCCCTACCCTACTGCCTTCAATATTTTTTACTTTACAACATAACATTCTAGTTCTACATCCTTAATAGAAATATTTCAAAATTACCTTGGACATCTGTATGAAATTCTAATATTTTACTTGTTTCACCTTCATGTTTCCAAGTAAATGCATTCACCCATACTTTATAATGACTAAAAGGCTCTGAAAATAAAATTTTGGAATTCAGAAGAAAAAATTTTCAAAGTAATTAAACACTTTATGTCAACTTTAGAATTATAAATGTTGCACATAAAAATGAAAAAATGGGAGACAACACAAACACAAAATGTAACTCTCTTTTCAGACTTATTCCCTGATATTAAAAAGTTTAGAGACAAATGCTATAAATTTTAATTAAAATAAAATATATGCACATAGATAAATGATTAGTGAATTAATTTCATGAGAAAACTCATGAACCGAGTTAAAAAAAATTTATAAATAAAGAAAATTTTAACTGGTGTAAAATTTGTTAGAAAGAAATTACACAGATAAAAAAAAAGATTATATCATTAAAATTTATATTTATGACTGATAATAAAAAAGTTATTTTCTACTCTTAGAAATAAAACATTCTCACATTTTCTTCAATGAAAAATGAGTATAAAAGCAAATATTTTTCACTTACTTAAATTCTGAAGTACATAATCCATAACAGGTTGGGGATTATATGCTTTACGCATTTCTGTAATATTAAGTGCTGTATGCTGAAAATAAACTCTATATCCAAGAATAATGCCATTGGGAAATTCTGGTTCTTGCCAGCGGAGCCGAACAGAGCTATCACCCACTTTTCCAATGGTTAAATTTAAAGGCTTAGAAGGGGCTGTATAAAACAGAAAGAAAAAAAAAATGAAAAAAATCATGTGCAACAAAATTAACTTATAAATAATTGATATACAGAATTTATTACTAATCCCATACCTACAAATTAAACAAAATTATGAATTAAGATAAAAACTGATGCTTTAAATTTATTTTATTCATTACAATACAAACAAATGCGATATTGAATAAATTATTAAAAATTAATAGGCTCTCTTAATTACAATTTTTAAAAATTGTTAAACTTTTAAAGTTAGTGAAATAATTTTCATAGATGAAAAATTAACTATAAAGAAAATACAATTCCACAGAATGTCAGTAAAAAAAATTCTAATAATATTTTTGAAATTTTTTTCCTTTATAAAATAAAAAAAATCACAACTTGTAAATCTTATAATTACTATAGATATATATATATATAAACATCCCTTAGTAGCGAAATGTATCTTGGAAATAAAATTGTAAACACATCTCACAGAGGTAAAAAATATATTCAAGTTTTCAAATTTTTAAAGCAATTAAAAAATCTATATAAGAAAAATTATAGATTTCATGGGGTATCTCTTTCCCAACCCCTTTATTTCTTTATAACATCTACTGAATTAAAATTCTGATTTTATTCTTCCTATTTCAATCTAGTTGTTCCCAAAAGATTAAAAAACTAATTTTGTTCTTATTCTTTGTAGGCATGGAACTTCCTCCATTTACATTTTCCATTCAAATAAATTTTAGGGAATACGAAAAAAGGTTAATTCCTTTTAGCTTATCCAGATAGCTTATAAAATTAAATAGGAAGGTGTCTGGTTTAAGCACAAATCAAGATCTTTTGAGTTAAAATATTTGAATTTCTCACACTGTCACAGTATGACAAGAAAAATTACTTGTGAGAGATATCAATGAATCAAGATTGATTGACAAATTTCATACAAAGCTATGAATAATTTTAAACATTAAAAAGAAATCCAAATATAAATTTTTCTTTTGGATCCATACTGAGTTTATGCCAGAAATTTATGGTACAGTAAAAATAAGGCAAGGTAAGTATGAAATTTTTTGTTCATAAAAATCTAAATCATAATTTCCTACATGTATAAAAAAAAATAAAAGAATATAAAAATTGTGAAAAAAGGGACAATTGTACTTCTTAATTTATTTTACTGCAAGACCATTCATTAATTAGCCCATAACAAAGAAAGTGAATTTAAATGTTTTCACATCTTTTGATATAACAGGTAACTGATTTGTTATTAATTAAAGTCACTGTAGAATCAGAGCTACAGTTACTCTCATCAAACCTCAATTTAAATCTTCAAGTGACTTGGAAACATCCGACCATCAAACTTCTCTATATTACCCCACATGAGAATTTTGAAGCTCTGCTGCACTTGACAAGCAGTAGTTATCAATACTGTATAAGATGATTTTTGAGTGACTAAAATAAAGAACAGAACTTATGCCTCAAAGATAATGAAGCTTGCAACAGCTTTGATTACACTAGGCAATAAAAAAAACCTTTTTGTCTGTTTCTTAGTTTTAAATAGCCTATTCTTACTAATTTTGGGTTGAAAAAAAAACGAATACATAAATTAATATGTATTAGCTCTTGTTTTTAAGATATATAATAGCCTATCCATCAATTTATGGGTAAATTATAAAAATAAAATATTACAAACGAATAAATACAATACAATAAGTCATGTTTGAAGAAACAGTGTTCACATCAGGAATCCTCAGTATTTTTTAGCTTAGTTCCTGTGAACATGTCCTTTTGGATTGCCTCTTATATGTTGAAGACCAAGTTCCCTTATAACAGTCCAGCAGTAGTCTGCGAGCATTGACTCATCCCAACGACCCTAATATCTATGTTCCATTGCTGCGATATTTCTTGATGAAACCTTGTACTGTATTCAATGCTTACAGTTTCACAGTTCTTAGGGAAAAAATCAAGATAGGAATGGAAAAAATAGATCTTCAGAGACATATTGCATCCTAGGTCATGGAACCTTTGAAGGAGTTCTTTCACCATCTGTTGATAGTTCTAATCTTTTTTTGCTGCCTAGAAATCCTCTTACCACACTTTTCAAGGCTTCCCCAGGCTGCTTTCCTTTCCAGAATTTGATCAAACGCAGGGTCCTTCATGATTTTGCATATTTGAAGGCCCACGAAGATTCCCTCCTTAATCTTTGCATCACTCAATTACGGAAATTTAAATTTAAGGTATAATTTCACATTTGCATGTTTCCTTCACAAATGGAACATCTGATGGGAATGGAAAGAAGAAGGTTGCCATTGTGTAGTAATACTGCTGGCAAACTAAGCATTGAAGAGTCTATAAACAACCTCCAGTTATTTGTATCATAACTGATGTTCTTGAAATTCATCAAGCTGTTGACATCAATACATGCAACCACATGTTCTCAAAGAAATGAAGCAGATACTTTTTATGAGTCATGTACTCTGTAACCATGACACCTGCTAAGAGTAGATTTCAATGCAACAGCCTAGATGCCTTCTGCTCTGGCAAGTCAAGATCTCTAACGAGGTCACTCAATTCTCCTTCATTAAGTCTGTGAGGCTCATTCAAATCTTCTGCCTCGAAATCTGGGTCAAGGAATGTCCCAGAGATGAACTATTTTACAGTTAAGTGTTTATCTATTTAAGAAAAAGGTAAATGAAAAGTATAGTTAATATATTTGAATTGATTTGCCTCGAGTTGTAAGACGAAAAACAGCGAATGTCACTTGAATCGTGCACTATTGTCTGTTCTTTGTTCTACTGACGTTTTAGGTTACACTCAAAACACACCTACAGAGGTGGTGCTGTTGCACACCTTTTGTAGCAGTGATTCTGAGGCAAGTGCTTCTAACTGCCCACTTAAATGAATATCACAAAGATTATACACAGAAAATAAAGATGAGTGAAAATACAGCTATTTATGAGTAAGGAGGAGTTCTGATTCTTGAAAACAAGAGCTAATCTGAAGTTTTTATAGTTATTTTCGTGTTTAGTGGCCCAAAATACTTCATAATAAATTATTTTTGAGCCCAAAACATTTTTGGTGTTGCCTGGTATTATTTGTTCAGTTTCGTAACTATAAAAACAAACTTTTCTCTCTCAACCAAAGCATATTAACAGCAACTTTTTATTATTAGATAAATAAGTGAGTAGATATGATTAATGTTGATATCTAATTATTACTTAAATAGTGCATGTATACTGATAAAACTTTGTTTTAAAATGAAACTGAAAACATTTTTGAAAAGTGGAATTAATTAAACATGTTTTAATTTTATCCCTTTAAAATTTGTTTTTCAAAATAAGTTATTTTTTTATATAGTTTATAACATTTCTTAAGGTGTATGCACAAAAATTTGAACACGCACAGATCATATGAATTTTTTTTCCAGTTAAATAAAAAGAAATATGGCTCAAACTGGAAATTCAAATAAAAATTATGTTGGTTAAAATTTTATATGTAACTTCAAACATACACAAAAACTAAGTCAGGAATAAGGTATGAGAAAAAATAAAAGCTGCCATCAGTGGTGGAAGTGAACCAGTTTGTGTGTGTGTGCACTGGTTTAGAAAAATTAGTACATATAATATTAGTTGAGTTTAAAAAAAAGAGGTAACTTAAAACACACTTGTGGAAACGAGCAAACATTTTATTCTTAAAATTAATTTTTTCTATTTAAGGAAACAAAGTGTGTCAAAAAGAAAAAAAAAAATTATTGCCAGGATTGAGCATGAGACTAAAACAAAAAACTATTGGTGTATGTATAAATACATATATATATATCACACCACAACCTATTTAACTTACTTTAAAATAATTCAGTTTGCTGAATTATAAATAAATAGTATTATTTATATTTTTGAAAATGTTTTTTGGATAACTGAATATGATTTTGCTCAATCACCCATAGCATATTTAAGACTTGCTTCCACATAATACAGGTTCAGGTTTCATCAACAATACTTTCTTATGTGTGTATAAGTTAAAAATCTTTTGTTTTTGTTAGAATTCCTGTCATTCTAGAACTACCAAATAGAAAACTCATAATTTTAAGCTACAGTTAAATGACAAAAAACTAGTTAAACAAATCTAAACTTAATTATTTTGTATTACTGTCTAACTCTCAAATGAGCCACCAGGCTGTTATCCCTTACCAATAGAGAGCTACTGCTCTCTTTCTCTGCTCATTTGTTACAAAAGAATTACTAACTTAAAATTTAAAAAATTTCATATCTGAAATTTTAATTTTACATACTTCCTTCATCAGTCATTACAGCAACAGTAGCAGCTGGACCATGACCAGCAGGGTTGAAAACTTGAACAGATATCAAATACTGCGTAAAGATTTCCAAGTTTCGAATGGTATATTCCTATAATGCCAGGAAATGTAATTAAAACATTTATGGACACTAAATTGAAATTTAAGGAATTTAGAATATTTTTTTTGAGAAACAATAATTTAATATAAAAATAGCTAAAATCAAAAGTCATTCAAAAGTGAAAATAAAAAATTTCCATTGGAAATTTTGAAGGAAAGAAATCCTAGGATGAAAAATTGAATTTTATAAAAATTCATTCCCTTTCCTGATTATTCATAAATTATGTTAATAGAAATATTTCAGATTTTTTCAAATTGCTTTTCCTTCTTCCTCCCCAAGTTCTGTTTTTTTTTCTTTCTCTCTTCTATTTCTAATACAGAAAACTTCAGGTAATTTAATTTTTTTCTCACTCACATTCAACATTAATATCTTCATAAAAAGCATCAACTAAAAAGTGAGACATAAGAAATTTAAAAGAGGAAGAGATACAGAAAAAAAAATTAATATACATACAATATCCCAAAACTGTTTTTCATTTCTGAATTGTTTATTTTCCCATGAAATATCCAAATTCATCTAGATTTATGTTGAATATCAAAGTGTGCATTAAGAAAATTAAACTAAATAAGATTTCTATTAAAAAATTCTAAATTCACTACTAGTGACTATAATTTAATAGATTCAATACAAATATTAAATAATAAGATTTTAATATGTGAACTATAATTTTCCAAAACTTGCTAACTACATACATTATATGAGGCTAAGAATAATTGTATATTCTGTTTTGTGCTTAAAACATAAAATAGTAAAATAATTACACAAAACATTTTACAAATTAATTTTTACTTTATAAAACATATGAAAATATTTTATATAATGGCACAAATTTAAATATCAATTATTGCTGTAAAAATGCATGAAGTTTTGTAGCATGAAATACATAATTACTCCAAATCAAATTCTTTTATTTATTTAGTGAATTTATATTTTCTCCTTATATTGAACTATCTAGTTCAGTGATCTTCAAACTGCATTCCACAGAACCCTGGGTTCCACAAAGATACCTAGAGGCTCCATGAGTGAAAATAAAAAAAAAAATTTTTAAATTATAAATGAGTATGTAAGATGGATTCACGTTCTCTATGGAGTTTGTACTATTAGTGTATATACATATATATTTACAACTTTAAATGAATTTAATATAATAAGGAATACATTTACAAACAATGACAATAGAACCTGACTTTAAACTTTTATCTAAAACAATCAACAACTCTTTCCAATCCTTTAAACTGATAATTTTATTTATACAAAACTTTATGCCGTATTTTTTAACTTTATTATGTAATAAAAGAATATTACCACATTTTCTTTACACGTACTATCTACTAGATCGTGAATATTTATTGTTTAAGATCTCAGATTAAATAAAATTTTATTCTCATTAGTGCAACCTTTCGCAAAATTAAAAAGTTTTGTAATGGAAAATGAATCGTTTTTCAATTATGAAAAGAAAATAATCAGTACCTTTAAAAGAACATTTCCAAAAACAAAACAAAACTTAAAAGAGAATATTTCCAATGAAAACCAAGCCTGAATTGATACAAGTCCATTTGCATACTATGATAAATCCAAAGGTTTGCCAATTAAGTAAAGGCTAAGCTGATTCGACATTAAAATCTAAATTTAAGCAAAAATAGCTTTTTGGCTGCAAATTCATGCAGAGTACACAAGTTTCTGTCACACATTTGTAAACATTTTAATAGCATTTGGAACAATTTATTTAAGTGAAAAATGAGTAAATATATTAGCATTATATAATTTTTTAAATAACAAATATAGCATTTTTCTTTTTTGTCTATACATAAAATACCTACAATATATTGTCTTCTTTAAATGTTATTTTAAGATATATTTCTTCTAAGAGTGTGCGTGTGAAATGGGGTTCCCTGAAAACACCTTATAGTTCTAAGGGTTCCGTGAGTCAAGAAAGTTTGAAGACCACTGATTTAGATCATATATTTTATTATCATAATAAGAAGCATGCAAAATATATTATAATTAAAAACATGGAACACAAAAGTTAAGGCTTCAAAGAGGGGAATATAACATTTTATACAAGCAAATTAATATATTTACATATTCCTCCTTTTCATTTAAAAGGAATGAACAGCCTTTAATATATGAATGTCCAGAAAAGATTATTATATTTTAAAAAATAAAATATTAATAATTAACAGCTTTTTACATCATTCATTCTACAATCAAGCATTTTTGCTGAATAATATAGTTAGCATAATTGCTAAGAAAGATTTAATTTTGTACATCAAAAATAAGGACAAAGTTGATTCTTTGTAAATTTATTTTTTGAAAAATAATGAAAATTTCAAATTACTGTTTCAAATGTTTTATTATATTTTTTAAAAAATCAATGTTAAATTAATACATTTACAAAAAATTCCGAAGCACATCAAAAACTACTATATAAAACTAAATTTATCTTTGGGGTATTCACCTCAAATGGAGCTTCAGGTAAATAAAGAATCCCCTCATGACGCTACAGCTCATTTTTTTTTAAACACATCATTTCCACAAAGTGACAACAAAAGAAGATGAGTTCAAATTTGGTGAGTTTTTTGGAACAGCACATTGCTTTATTTTGCGTTTGCAAAGTGGGGATAACATTGTTTCGATTACTTGAAAGTGTGTGTGTGTGATTATTATCATGCTCGAAAAGAAGTGTCACTCACCCTTAAAGCTGGAAAGCGCAAAATTATCTCACGCTCATCTTCTGGCCGGTCTCGTGGCCGGTAGGTTATACGGTAACCTATAAATTCACCATGAATACTATTCTCAGGAGGTGGCGCCCACTTGAGGCGAATGGATGTACTACTTGCATTCACAGCACTGATAATTTCTGGTTTTCCATCAGGTACTACAGAGATAAAAAGAAACAAGTGTGATAATGATGTGTGCATATTAATTCTAGAAAAGAAAAGATGACTAAACAAAAATACCAATGTTTTTCTTTTTTATTGAATAATGATTCGTCTTTTTTTCCAATTGTATTAAATTATCTGAATAATTTGATCTGGAGAGCAAGAACTGCAATTTGTGAAATAAACAGTGACAAGATGGATTTTCATAAGTGCATTATAACTGCAGCAAAGAGACTACGAAAATTTTTTCATTGATACACCAAGCAAGTATGGTATTTGAAGGAGAAAAAATTGATTGTTTATTATCATTGCAATTAGAAGTAACAAGAGGGCTATTTGGCAACAGTCCTCTTAATTTTGAATCTCCCTCAAGTGACAGGAGCGACAGTTCAGATGGCGTTCCACTCTCACAATTTTCGTTAGCCCGTCAACATGAAGTTTTTGAGCCACGGAAGATTTAAAGTAGATCAGACACACTCAACAAAACGATTGATCCTTAGTGGCATAAAGAGATTTCACCACGCCAACGTGAAGTCTTTGAGCCAAGGCAGATTAAACGTACAACAGACTTTTCAACGCGAAGGATCTTTAGTGGCACAAGGATTTTTTGATTACAACAACGCCAGCCCACGAGCTCCCAACCTGGATTATTTAGCTCCCTTGATCGTATACTTAAACAATATAAAAATTGTACGAAATAAGCTTACGTCAATACGATCTAATTTATATTTTTAGCTTCATTTGTTTAATTTCGTTCGCGAAACTCAATTATATAATCAGACCACTTTTCTCAAACAAACAATTTAACTGTGTGCATGAACTATATATATATGGCCACGGTAGCCAGGTGGTGGTCAAGGTATCGGATCAGGGCTGGCGTGTCATGAGTTCGAGCCCAGTGCCACTGAAGACCCGCCGTGTAGGGGCGCGATGCATTTTACATCTGTCGAGAGCTCAAACGTCCTCCTGTTGGTGTGGTAGTTAGGAGAGTGGGGTGACAGTTCAGGTGTCGTCCGCGTCACTTGACCATGGTTCAAAATTACGCGGTCCGTCGCCAAAAACCCTCGTGTATTTATAGCTGAAGAGAGCGACGTTAATATATATTCACTCACATATATATATATATAGCTGTCCAAAATCAGCAATGTTTATAATATTGTAGCACACACACATCCTTATTTTTATATTTTAAACTCTATTTTTAATTTCTCGCATATCCTTTCTAAAATCTAGTGAAAGGATTATCTTGCAATTTCAATTTTTTCCAGTTTTAATTATTGATTATTCATCTCTCTGTCGTACAGGATTTTGTGACTATATATATAGTATATATATATTACAGTAATAACCCGAACTTACACGATAGGTGGGACTGAGTGAGATAACCGCATAAGTCGGGTTAAGATTTCGCATATAAATACATATTAATTACTTTTAGTTGGAGCCAGAGACGAAATAAAATAATAATTTAGAAGAAAAAAATGTTAATTTCAAATAATACATATACAAAATCGTAAACCGAAGTTATTTTGATGAAGAAAGTTTCATAAAATCTAACAAAGTAGTCTGGAGGCTCAATGATTTTTTTTTCTCCCACAAAATTTCCTCGTACCTTGCTAATAATTTTTCTATTCCCTGTTTTGTTGAAAAAATATATTCCGCATTGGAGTCTGTATTTCCTAAAATTTTTAACCCTTTTCAATTAAACTAAGGCCTTCTGTCGAATTCCCAACGTTCATTCGATCTTCTGATAGAATTGGGTCTAAAAACTCGAGTTCTTCATTGTCTTGCTCTTGCATTTCTATGAGCTCTTCAACTGTCAGCTCCTGATAGTGATTATCACTATCCTAAATTTATTTGCCTGGCAAAATCGACAACTTCTTCAATCATATTACCAATTTCATCAGGTTCTGGCTCTGATTCCGCCTAAGTTTGAGTGATGGATACAAAAAAAAAAGAAAAGAAAAAAAAAAGACGAATCACGCGTCGAGATTTGAAAAGTGCGTAACTCCGGATTCGCGTAAAAAAAAATCGGGGTAGCTTAAGTCGAGGTATTACTGTGTATACACTTCAGAATTATTTTAAGCTTAATATGAGACTCACGCAATTACTAGTCAAAAAATTCTTATTTTGATAATAACTTCGTGTTTACAGAATATAAGTGATTATACTAACAAAGTGTTAACCATCTGAAAATTATTTTCCGAGACTGACGCAAACAAATGTTTTTGGATCGTAAGTTTCAAGAGATGAATGGAAACTAGGCAACCTCGAAATATTTAAATTATCTACAGAAATAGCCTCTTTCTCTTTTCAACTTGAAAGGAAAATAGATTTTACTACAACAAGAAAAAAGGAAAACACTATAAAAAAAGGCGCGTAGAATTGTGGTCGATGGCATAGCTAGCAAATATATATATATATAGATAAAAGAATATTTATATTTCACAAAAATAGATCAATTGGTTTTATTAAATTAGATCAATTGCACTTATGCTTTTTAAACTTAAGAGTAAGTTTTATTCTAAAAAAACTTCAAATTAATTGATTGAAAACTGCACAACCTCTCTCTATAAGAGTAAAATCATTAAATTAGTCATACTAATTTTAAAATTTCTTAGAAGCAAATTGCTGTTGATTGAAATTACTCATTAATCTTGTCACAAAAATACTTGTATATGTCAAAGACCATTTAATTAGTTATTTATTAAATTTAAGTCATGAAGATTAACGTAGTAACGAAAGAAACGTAGATAAACGAAGAAAAAGGGACATTTAAAAAAATGATTCGGATATGGGAAAGTGTTGCACCAGTTCCTAGTGACGACCTCGTCTTCCGATTGTAGCTAAAAATTTCGAAGCATACTGATTGCAGTAAAGTAAGTGAGTGTTTTATTTAAGTCGCGTGAGTGAGTGACTCTTAACGTCACACTGTTCAGCTACAGGAGGGCTTTTGGCGATGGACCTCGTAATTTTGACGAGGACGACCCTGAGCTGGCACCCCCTCTCCTAACTACCACACCAAACCAACGGGAGGACGTTTGAGCTGTCGACACATTTAACGTTTATTTACGTCACACTATAAAGCAACACGAGGGCTATTGGTGACAGACCCCGTAATTTTAAACCTAGGTCAAGTGACGAGGATGACACCTCTCCTAACTACCACACCGACGGGGAGACATTGAGCCTTAACAGAGTTAACGTGCATCGGCCTCCTCTACAACGGCGGCTCTTCGAAGGCACCCGGACCTGTGCATTGATCGAGTAAAAATAGGCAGCCAGAAAAGGTTCCATAAACAAAAAATTAGCAAATGAATATTTATTGATACTGATTTATATTTATTATTTTTCGTATTATAAATCAACTTATTGTATTTTCACACTCACACTTTTTAATTTAATTTCTTACTACACTTTCGACTTATTTTCTTATTAATTTAAATTATAAATGCTTATAGTAGTTTGAGGCAAACTTCTGACACATAAGGGACACCAAAAATAAAATATTAAATGTGAAACTTCAGAATGTTTTTTTTTAAATAATAATTCTAGGCTAAATGCTCAGTTTATCAATAACATTAAATGTAAAACAAAAGAAAAAAAAATTCTAAACCCAGAAATAGACACTTTTATACTTATTTTCTTATGAAATTACTCTGACACATTGGGAGGGAAAGAAAAATATTTTACCGACTTTTTCTCTATTATTAAAATGACAAGAAACAGTTATTCCAAATTCATTTACAATCAATTGCTTCTATAAGAAATCCAGCGGATTTGTATGTTCTTTGCCAAGTCTCTTTTTTTGGTTTGATAATTTATTACTGGGGAGTTCAGTAGAGTTCGGAGACAAACACACATAACGAGCTGGCACTCTACTTTCAAAGCCACGCCAACGCAAAATTTAGAGCCGAGACAAATTTAACGTGCATCAGTCCCTCTACAAAGTGTCTTTAGTGGCATCAGGACCAACCCACGTCTCGACAGAAACTGCACTAACAAAATCGAATTCGTGGCCTCGTGCTCTTTGACGGAAATTATTTAAAACAAAATAAGATTTGAAATTATCAAAATTTTAAAAATTCTAGCAAAAAAAAAAGGGGGGGGGGGTATATTTACATCGCACTATAAAGAAACACGAGGCCTATTAAATGGACCACGTAATTTGGAAACTGGGTCAAGTGACAAGGACGACACTGCTTTACTACCACACCACCCATACATTAGGTCTAGAGGGTTTACGTGCATCGCCCCCCCCCCTCTACACGGCGAGTCTTCAGTGCCATCAGGCCACAAACCCGCGACACTCCGGTCATGATTTCGTGACGTCGGCCTATTCAGATACTCGAGGGCTTTTGGCGACGGACCTCATAATTTTGAACCATGGTCAAGTGACGTGGACGACACCTGAGCTGCCACTACCTCCCCTTTCCACACCACACCAACAGGAGGACGTTTAAGCTTCGACAGATTTAACGCGCATCGCCCCCCCCCCTCCCCGAAAAACGACGGGTCTTCAGCGGTACTAGGCTCGAACTCATGACACGTTCCGGCCACGAGCCCGTTACCTTGACCCCCTACGCTACCATGAAAGATAACTGCTAGGCTACCGTGGCCAGTGGAGTAAAGGAGAACATTCCCCCCCCCCCTTGAAAAGTCAGGTTTGGAGCCCCAAAGTGGATTTTACACAAGAATTGCAAAACCCATGACATAACAAGGGCTTTGGGCGCAATGCGAGGTTTTCAAGGGTGTACGTTACGTCACTAACCGGGGCTACACCCTGACGAAAGCAGTAAATTCCAAAATTGCGGTCAATTAATTTTCGATTAGGGAAAATAAGTTTTATAGCTAAAAATTAAAGCTTACTTCTACTAAAAGTGTTTCTTCCACGATTCACAGTTCTCATTTCAAAGGCAGATTCGTATTTTAGAATGAAAAGAATAATTACTTCAAAGGGAGAGAGCAAACTTAAAAAAGATATCAGTCAGATTATTTGTATTGTTCTCCTGATAAATAATTCCCGTAACTTCGTTTGAAAGATATCGAGTCACCCCGCTTGACATTTGGAAGACGGCGATAACAGATAACTCAATTTAACCAATATATCTAATTGCGTAAAAAAAAAATTATTACGTACAACTAAGATACTAACAAAAAAATAATAAAATAAAATACGTTTTGTAATTAAGTACATTAAAACTAACACTTTAGAGATTCATTTTCATTAAGGATCTCAATACAGTAATACCTCGATTTACGCGAACCCGGAGTTAAGCGATTTTCAAATTTCGTAGATTCGTTTTTTGTTTGAGAAAAAAATTGGTAAAATTTGTGAAATTGGTAATATGATTGAAGAAATCGTCGGCCTTGCAATGTAAATAAATTTAGAAGAGGATAGGGCTGACGTTCAAGAAATGCTATATTCCCACAAACATGAGTTGACAATTAATGAGCTCATACAAATGCACGAGCAAGAGCCAGACATTGAAGAACCCGAGTCTTAAGACCCAGTTCTATCAGAAGATCGAATGACGGTTGGGAATTTGACAGATGGCCTCAGTTTAATTGAATATGGTTATAAATTTCAGAACGTATAAACTCCAACGAAAAAGAGAGTATTTTTTTTTTAAACAAAACAGGGAACAAAAAAAAAATGCACTGACACGCTACACGGAAATTGTGGGAGAAAAAAAAATCTTTGATTTGGCAAAATACTTTGTGTTAGATTTTATGAAATTTTCTACATCAAATAACTTCGGTTTGCGATTTTGCATTTGTGTTGTCTAAAATTTTATTCAACATTTTTTTTTTCTAAATTATTATTTTCTTTCGTCTCCGTCCCCTACTAAAAATAATATGTACGTATTTATATGCGAAATCATATCCTGACTTAAGCGAATTCGACTTAAGTGGTTATCATTCAGTTCCACCAACATGTAAGTTCGGGGTATTACTGTATATTCAGTTTGTTCCTCTTACAAACAGTAGTACACTTCTTCACCATTTTGTTAAAAAATAAAGTTGCTTTAATTCATGTATTTATATATATGATTTTTTAAATATGATTTTAATTAAGAATTTAAATATTTAAGTTTTAAAATTATTATAAACAAAATACAAAGCTTATCAAATGTTTTATCTTCTTTTTCCTTGGACTTACTCAAAAGAAATAATACAGGGTGTTTCATAAATGATGGGAGTAACTTTAAGGGGTGATAGTACACATCAAGACGAGTAATAGTAAATAGGAAACCAAGTGTCCCAAACGTCTTCCGAAGGAGAAAGGCGCCATCAAAGTTTAGGGTCCTAAATTTCAAATGATGATAAAAAACGGGAAAATGGATCGATTCATTTGCGGTTTTCACTAAAATCATTCTTTAAATTAGTATTTTCATTAAAAAAAGTTTTAAAGACAAAGTTAAAAAAATGCCGTTAGAGGGCGCTCTAGACTTTGGAGTACCGAACAACTACCTTTTACCAGTATTTTTTTTATTTTGTTAAATGTTTACAAAAAGCTTAGATTTTAACTTGAATTTTGAGCGCAAAATTGAAACCATCGGGAGCGGTTAAGGGGCGCAAATGTAACCGCGTTTAGGGAGGAAAAATTGAAATGCTCGTATGTAATGATCAAAATAAAAAACGATAAAGCAAACTTTAAGAGGCGATAGTACAACACCAAAACAAGTAACATTCATCAAAGAAATCATACTCGTAATTTTAACCCGAAGGTGATAGAGGGCGCTGAAACAGATTTCGTTTTAAGAGACAAAAAGGAAACAAAGAACATTTACGTTATAAAAAAAAGTTTAATTAGAAATGATTACAATATCTGTTCGAAACACTGACCATTAGAGGCGATGCATGCGGTACAACGGTGAAGAAGGGATTCACGAACCCTCTGAAACACGCCAGGAGTATCGCGCACCTCTCCTGCAGCTGCCGAAAGTCTGGCGACGAGTTCTTCTGCAGTTTCGATAGGAGTCTCATACATAAGACTCTTCAAGTGTCCCCACAAAAAGAAATCCAGGCATGAAAGATCGGGCGATCGCGCTGGCCAAGGGACAGGACCACTTCGCCCAATCCATTGATTTGGAAAGGTTGCGTTTAGATAATTTCGCACCTCTGGCGCAAAATGAGCTGGTGCTCCATCCTGCTGGAACCACATTACTCGCCGGATACGAGGGGGAACATCTGTTATCATTTCCGGCAGCACCTGTTGCAGAAAGGTAAGATATTTTTTTCCATCCAGGCGTTCTGGCAGAAGATAAGGTCCAAGTAGATGGTCACCAATTATTCCTGCCCAAACATTTATGGAAAATCGTCGCTGATATGCATGTGTAGAAGACGCATGTGGATTTACATCTGCCCATTGGTGGGAATTGTGGGTGTTAAATGTACCGTCACGTGTAAATGTACATTCATCTGTAAAAAGCACAGTTGCACCAAAATCGGGATTTAGGGTGTGCTTCTGCAGATACCAGCGAGCGAAATCCATTCGACGAGGAAAATCCCTTTCAGTCAGTTCCTGGACTCGTTGGACATGAAAAGGATGCATACTTTCATCCTTTAGTACTCGCCATGTCGTGGAGGGTGATACTTCAATTTGACTAGCCACTGCTCGCGTGCTTGTATTTGGATGATCAGTCACCATATCCAGAATTTTTTCTTCCACGGCTACCGTTCTGTTAGACTTCGCACAGCCTGCATTTGAACGTGCACCAAAAAAGGATCCTGTCTCACACAACTGTCTGTGCAAGCGCACAAATGTTTTATCATTGGGCAACCGCCTGTTGGGAAACTTTTTTCCGTATAATCGTCGCGCCTCTGCACTATTCCCATTTGCAGTTCCGTAGATGAAGTGCATATCAGCCTTTTCTTGATTAGTGAAGGGCAACATCTTTCGTTACGTTTGTTCCGTGATTTACACTTGCACACTCGGGTCAATGGCTTTTATCTTAATAACAATTTGCATATGCGTTCTTCTTCTTCCCCATATCACAATTTCATGTTCTTCTTCCAGAATCTTGCAGCTAAAACGCTTGCATGGATAAAATTTGAAGATGCTCTAGCACGTTTGCGTTTGAATTCAAATCATGCATTTTCTAATCGAAGTTGATTGTTTTTATGTTGTACTATCGCCTCTTAAAGTTTGCTTTATCGTTTTTTATTTTGATCATTACATACGAGCATTTCAATTTTTCCTCGCTAAACGCGGTTACATTTGCGCCACTTAACCGCTCCCGATGGTTTCAATTTTGCGCTCAAAATTCAAGTTAAAATCTAAGCTTTTGTAAACATTTAACAAAATAAAAAAAATACTGGTAAAAGGTAGTTGTTCGGTACTCCAAAGTCTAGAGCGCCTCTAACGGCATTTTTTTAACTTTGTCTTTAAAACTTTTTTTAATGAAAATACTAATTTAAAGAATGATTTTAGTGAAAACCGCAAATGAATCGATCCATTTTCCCGTTTTTTATCATCATTTGAAATTTAGGACCCTAAACTTTGATGGCGCCTTTCTCCTTCGGAAGACGTTTGGGACACTTGGTTTCCTATTTACTATTACTCGTCTTGATGTGTACTATCACCTCTTAAAGTTACTCCCATCATTTATGAAACACCCTGTATATATAAGCGAATTTTTATCCCCATAAGAAAAATACATTACTTTCTCAGACTCGCCATCCTACTATAATTTAACAGAAAAAATTCTGGTTTTCTTTTCATTTAAATTAAAGTATCCTACTTATTCATAGTGCATAAACAAAATTCAAACTATAGATATAGATATATATGAGCAGTATAAA